>JAWWEN010017247.1:0-20525 GCA_035582955.1 Sycophila texana | reverse complement strand
GAGAGAGAGAGAGAGAGAGAGAGAGAGAGAGAGAGAGAGAGAGAGGAGAGCACAGCTGAGGGGGTAGGGTATACAACCTCGGTAGGTGCCGAATCTAAATTCAAATGAGGAGCGACGCGCGGAGAGAGGCCATGGCGCGCGCAAGCAATCTCAGCCGATGTTCGCCGCTCCACACCCCAGCACACCCCACTTGCCCCCTTATACGTATACACGCGGCGGCGCGCCGATAGCAGTATGTCAATGTCAGCAGCGTCTGGAGCGTCGTGGCCCTCCGCTCGCGCGAGCGAGCTCCAGCGGAAATCTTAATACGCTATCGACGCGCCCCGTCACTTAGCCGCGCGTCTGTCCTCGCGGGTGCTTCATAATGCGCCGGCGCTCCGCGCGAGCGCTCGCGGGGTGTATATAGGGCGCGTCCTATTTACCGCGTGATATGAGCTCTGCGCGGCGCGGGGCGAGCTGAGTGACGGGCGCAGCTGTTGCCGCAAAAATTAAGCGAGGCCGAATTTCCGCGACGCGACGAATCCGCGAGGATGATGGACGCCCGGGAGATAAGCGTCTCCGGCCGACCTCTACCCTGGAAATTGCGAGATTTACGCGCGTGAGATCGGCTCGAGGCATTTGACTGCATACGTGTATGTATGTATGTGCGTGTACGTGTGCGAGTGTGTGCATGTGTTTTATTTTTGTAGAATGTTTTGTTTGTGTAAGTAAGTAAGTGGTACTATAAGAGTGTGTTTCCTATACGTGAGAGTGAGTGTATAAATGAGTGAGAGTGTTTATGTGTATTTTGTGACCGCATTAGTAAGTGAATAAATAAATCAGTTAGTGAATGTAAAAGTGAGTAGATGAATGAGACAATGAATGAATAAATCAGTTAATGAATGAAAAAGTGAGTAGATGAATGAGACAATGAATGAATAAATAAGTTAATGAATGAAAGAGTGAGTGAGTAGATGAGTAAGTAAATAAATGAGTGAGTGAATGAACGAATGAGTGAATGAACAAATCAGTGAATGAACGAATGGGTGATTTGGCGAATGAGTGAGTTTATAAATGAGTTATTATGGGAATGAAGGAGATAATGAATGAGTGATTTATGAATGAATGAGTTAATGAATGAGTGAGTTTATGAATGAGTGAGTTTACGAATGAGTGAATTTGCGAATGAGTGAGTTTATGAATGAGTGAGTTAATGAATGCGTGAGTTTATGAATGAATGAGTTAATGAATGCGTGAGTTAATGAATGAGTGAGTTTATGAATGGGTGTGTTAAGGAACGAGTAAGTTAATGAATGAGTGAGTTAATGAATGAGTGAGTTTATGAATGAGTGCAGATATTAATGTGAATGACTGTCGAATGATGTGCGAATGAGTGAGTGTAAGAATATTCATTGTGTGTGCGTGTCAGTGACTGAGTGCCTTAATGCATGAGTGTGTGTGAATGTATCTGAATGTGTACTTCGCGTATGTGTGAACTGCGAGTGAACGAGTGAGTGAGTGAATGTTTGTGAGTGTGTGTGCGTGTGTGGGGAAGAACTCCACGCGGTGGAATCAACCGCCATTGTCGAAATTGATTTGTCGCGTCGGCGCGATTTGACTTCGGAATTGACGCCGATACTCGACGATGGGGCGCGCTATCGGGGAAGCCCTGTTTAAAGGTTGCTCGGAAATGACGGGGCTGCGGAAATTGCTTTTTCCTGCGATCGTATAGTGGCGCGTTTTATTTTTGTTTTATTTTCTAAAGAAATTGTTCGTCGTTAAAGAACGATTAAATACTAATAACAACGCGTTTTAATCGTTCTATTGTTTATGCAGGACAAAAGTCCCTAACCAGGATATGCCACAACTCCGTTTCACCGAACAAATAAATCTTTTAGTATACACGTTAAACAAACGTGATTTTAAAAATTATAACCAAACAAAAGACTATCCCTTCCACGTAATCCTATAATTTCCCCTCGTAAAGCTCGGACTCCCAACGCCCCGGCATTAAGAAGTAGAGCAACCCCCGGAACGCCGCAAAAAACAAGAAGCTATCAGAAGGTTTGCGCCCCAATCGCATTCCGACGAGCGAATTCCCCTGATTTAAAGTAAAATCAACACGGAGCAAGATTCGATTTCCGAATAGGCGCCTCGTATAAACCGTCACTGAAACAAGCGCTCGGCTTGCTCGGGTCATTTTCAAGAGGCTGCAGGCCGCGCAGGGTTCAGCAACCCGCGCCCTCTCCACGGGATAGCCAGCCAGCGGCAGCTGTCGATAGTGGCTTTAATAGAGCACGACGCCGGCGTAGAGTACAACAAAACTTTTCCATTTTCTCACTTGGCCTCTCGCATTTCGATTTCGTCTCGTCCCTCGCGCCGCGCTCGGAGCGCACGAGCCTCCGCCGCGACCGCTGCTTTTTAATTTTATCTTGGCGCCCTACTTATTGCGACATGAACGCCGAGCGAAATTAAAATAGCCAAGCGTAAATTATTTTCCAGCTCATTTTTCAGTGAACAACGGACGAGGTGCCTCCTCCCTCCCCCTTTCCCACTACCGCGTGTTTACGCTCGCTTTTAATTAAATTCTGCGTTTCCATTGTCAGGTGAAATTTGAGCGTCGCCCGCGGAAAGTCGCCTTTGTTATGTTTTCGAAAAGCGCGCGTCGGGTCCGCGCATTACTCTAATATGCGGGGGATTCTAATCAATTTGCGTGGTGGGGTTGTTATTATTTTTTTTCCAGCGTGTCGCGATAATTTTTTTTTTTTTTTTTTGGTAGTACTTTTAGAAAGATTTTTGTTAGTTGATTATATGGGAGTGGCTAATCTTTGCTTGATTTTTATTTGCTTATTTTTTATTTCTTGAATGGAAGGTAATGTAAAATAAAATGTTTACTGAGGGAAAAAAATATTCCCTGTTATATAGAAGAATTCTTAAATGGTCTATAAGAAATTTTGATTTTAAATGACAATTATTAAGTTCTTAGTTTTTGAGTTTTGTACTAAATTTTGTGCTAAGTACTTACACTTTTCGCATAAGACTAGGGCAATTGAATGAATAAAAAGTCGGAGCATATTTAGTATGTTAGTGAAATTATTTTGTACATAATTCTTGTTTCTTAGTATAAACTATGTGCAGAAACATATAATATAAATATAAAAAGATAAAATTGTTTAAAGCTCATCCTTCAATATCTTTGAAATTTAAATTTAATAAAATGAAATCCCTTTAACTTGTAAAGTCATCTAGTATAAAAAGGACGACATTGAAAAAAGAAACTAATACCTCATAGAAAATGATTCGATCATCTATATAAAGCAAAAAAAAAGCATATCAATTTTCTGATTTTTCAAAGTCTGACGGCATCTTTTACGTGATCAATCATTTTTAGATGGGTTATAAATTTTTTTTTATTCGTTGCATGACTACAAATTAAACCGATTAAGTTTACTTTAAAATTGAAGACTATTATTCATTGATCATATTTTTCATACTCTGGAAGCAAACAAAAGATAATAATGCTTGTATATAATAAAAAAAAAAAAAAAAAAAAAAAAAAAAAAAAAAAAAAAAAAAAAAAAAAAAAAATTAAGCCCTCTTCCGGGTAAATCAAAATCATCTTTCACGCAAAATCTCTGCAGGTTAATGAACCTGAAATTCGACGCGAACTTCGTAAATAAATTGCAGCGAACCGCGAGCATCTCTCGAAATTGAAGCCGCGCAAAAGTCTTGATTGTAAATTAATCCCGCAACCGCGCCATAAGAAAAGTAATTACCAGCCCGAAGAACAATGCGGCCGGTGGATTCGTTAGGGCCGCGCTTGTGCGGCGTAAACAGGCTTGAATTCGCGCCCGAGATCAGGGTGGAAAGCAGTGCTCGGCTTTCGTCCAAGTGGAATTACGCTGCTGGTGATGAATATTCGATGGGGCGCTGCTTGTTGCTATATTTTTTTTGGGGAGAGAGGATAATTTAATGATTTACACGTTGAGAAATTTTATTGGCAATATTATAATAATTCTGGAAAAAATTACGACTGTACTGGTGTGTAAGGTAAATTTTACAAGATCTAACTTACCAGTATTAGAATATTTATACAACTATTGTTTTATAATCAAAAAAATACTAATTTTAAATTATACTGTTGGGTTAGCAATATTTAATAAATATGATATCATTTTTTACAGTATTGGTACATTTGCGAAATTGTCTAATTATTTTTCTACCTCAATTCTATGTCAAAATGAAATGGTCTTCATAGTTAAAAATGCTTCCCTTACTTTCTTTTATAATTATTCTTGCTTTTAATATTTCATTATAATTTTAAAAACAAGACAAATACGTTTTTTCATCGTGATTCATTTTCGAACAGTGAGATTTATCTTTTATTTTTCAATTCATTTGATTTCCTTTATTCAAAAGATAAATAATCAGTTAACACACCTTTAGTCATATCAATTAATGGATTTACGAAAATTTTTATGAAAATTCTTATTTAATATGAAAGTGATGTAATTTTAACGATTTAGCATTTTTACAATACTGTAATTTTTAAGATACGCTTATTTTCATTTTTCATAGAAATTGCTGTATAGTATTACTATAAGTATTAAATACTTCTATTTCTCTGTGGTCTGTATATCTAATTACTAGTCGACATTGTAAATTTTTCAATAAAATTTTTCTCCGAGTAATTTAAATTTACTTGACTACTTGTACTTGTACTACTTGACTTGTATTGTTTAAACTGCACATCCGTCGTTATTGTTTGATGTGCGATAAATGTATAGTTAATTAATTATTTAGCAATTACAAAGAGCAGATCGTCGATGCAACAAATTATCAGTAATTACAGCGTAAGTATAAGCCCTGGATAATAACGGCAAGGTTTCGCCGTTAACGTTTAAATAGTGTAATTTAACAGATTAAACAATAATAATACGCGGAAATTATTCCCCGAACGGCTCGGTTCATTAAATACGCTCGAGTCTTTCGTTAATACGAACATATAACAACGAATCAATCGAAATTCGAAAAAAAAAAATGAAAAACTATATACATACTCAAAATCCCAACTGAATACGCCACATTCAAATCGAAAATACCAAATCAATCGAACGTATACATCATACACGTGTAAACACGTGGGAATTCCTCCCGTAAGGGAGGGACGAAACGAAACAGGCGTGCACACAAAGAGGACCCGGGCGTTAACGCGATTTCGGCGCAAGTGAATCGGTAAACCGCGTTAGGCTCGGTTTGATATTTCCCCGCGGTCCTTAATCGGATGAATCAGCGTCGGCGAGTCGTAAAAGCACGCCCTGTAACGGGCCGCGCGGTCTTTGCGAGGGAATCATAAATACGCCGCGTTTGCCCGGCCGGCGCGGGGGAGTAGATTCCGCGCGGCGGCCGCTGCGCGATTTGCGTGCAAATTAATTTGACGCGCGCGCGGATTGAATTTCGCTGGGATCCTTTACGATGCCGCGATAGCGGCCCGACCCCCCGATAAATGAATTCCGTATTAGCCGGTTATCGCCGCCGCGGAGTCCGCATCCTCCCCCTCCCCCTGACTCCTCCTCGCCCTCCCCGCATTCACTGTATTTATCATCGGCGCGTAAAGCTGTTCATTGGGATGGTCTTGTTTCGGCACGCGCGCGATATCGCCTGCTGCTACTCATTACGCGCATTTGCATTTGTTGTAAGCCGCGCTTATTTTAAAATTTTCGCGGAGGAATGTGAATGACCCTTCGGATTATCGTTTCGAGGATTTATGTGGAATTTATATATTATCGCATATACATAGGATTTTTGGCGAATTTGTGTAAAATTATTTTGATAAATTTACTTTTAGTGTTATCTCGGGGCTAACATGTAATACTTTCCAGTGGGACATAGCAGGCTGTGGGGTAATTTAATGGGTATAGTAGACCACTTCGTGGGTAAAATAATTATATACGTAGGAATTCATCAATATGCCCTTTAAGATCACTTTGCTCCGAAATCTATAAGGCCTTCGATCATTAGTCCTTCTCTTTGGCAGTAAAGGGTATCGACGTCATCTTCGCAAATGTAGTTAACGTAGTTCTTAAAAAAATCGATTTATTGAAGACTCACCAAATTTTTTTAGTAAAATTGGTTTATGCCAATAATAAATCTAAGACTATAATCAGTTGAATGTTTTGAATATGATTATGTCACATAATAATCAAAAGCATAATTTATATTCCGAAAAAGATTATTCAATTGTTAGAAATCATTCTAACAATTTAAATTCGATAGATTATAATTAAATAATTAATTATTTTATTAAATAATTAATATTATATTTTCTACTGCCCTATTTTATTTATATACTAAGAATAGTTTCATTGCAGCAACTCATACGGCGATACCTACGAAGTCGCAATTCGATATATTGATTCAAGATTGAGAATGAGCTTTTGCTCGATTTAATTATGTAAAGAATTTCTTACATTAAAAGTGTCTGATACAACGTAAATGTTTATAACACTATGAAATTCTGTGATTCAAATGACAGGTCCTTGATCAACGTAATTTTTTTCTTTATTTAAAGATTATATAGAGAAATTACAAAATTAAAATAATTACTTATAAACTGTATTAAATTGTCAAATTGAAAAATCTAACTTGCGGTCTTACTTCGGCATGCGTATTTTATACATTTTAACCCGCGTCATTTAAAAATTTTCGAAGATTTTAAACATCCACGATATCTCTCATTACGATATAATTTATATCCTAGGATTTTTGGCGATTTTGGAAAAAAAAAACAATATTGAAAATTTTTTACTTTCCCGTTTATCGGTGAAATACCCACCATTTACCTCATCGGCGACTGATTTTTATTAAAATTCATAGATTTTCGGCTGGGCTAAACGAGCGAACGGGCGGATTTTTTTTTTTTTTTTTTTTTATTTTCCAGAAGTAAAACGGCGCAGACTCGCTGACCCGTGAACCCTTGCCTCTCGATTTCCCATTTTATTAGCCGACGGGTGGGTCGTTGATTTTTTCGGGGCAGGAATTTTTCGTCACGCTTCCCTTTGAAAGTCATCCGGCGGCAAACGGAATCAATAATGAGGCCGAAGACCCGCGGAAAAAGGGGGGTGGCGGTGGGTGAGGCAGCAAAGGAGGCAGGACGAGTCTGGCGGTTTGATCTCGTCGTCGCTCATACGCCGCTGCGGCGGCGCCGTCACGTAGCAGAGCAATCCGACGGGTGGCGTCGGCGGAGGCCGACGTACATATATATATATATATATATATATATATGTATGTATGTATGCTATAGCCCAGCAGAGGCCGATCGCGAGAATGGGACGGGCGCCGGCAGTAGCAGCACGGACGGAGAAGGCGAAAACAAATCCGCTTTGAAGTCGGGGCACGCGGGGGCCGCGGCAGATATTAACTTTTTTAGATTCGCCGCGTGAGCGGCATCGGCGAGGCAGCCGAGGAGAGGAGCTCGCGCGCATGAGAAGTATAAACTGCGCGAACGACGCGATGCAAACTCCCTCGCTACGGTATACATACCTTGGGTGCCTCCTCGACCCTTGTTTTCACCCTGATCCTTGCCATGGTTTCTGAAATTTACGTGTGAAATTTGATTTTTTTTTCTTTAGAAAATTAGCACTTTTTTTTGTAGAGAACAGTAATAGTGAACTTTTTTCGATGGTTTCTGTTTAAAGTAAAATACTTTGTAGACTACTTCGGTTATGATTATGAATACTGAATAGGAGAGGGTTTGAGATCCGGTAAGTTACATGCAATTGAATGTACATATTGAAAACCCATTATAATGCTCATTACTACTTACTATTATAAAATTGTAATGTTATTCTCTTATTTTCTGTTAGATTTGACTAAACTACTGCAACCTTATATAATACCCAGTTACACTATACAATTTTTTTGTTTAAGATTAATACTGTTTTATTTTCATATTTTTTATTTTGAAGTTATTTATAGAATCATTTGTAAGGGCTAGTATGCCCATTTAATAAAACATAAATAAATTAATTAACTTTTTAGAACGATATAATCTTCTTACAGTATTTTTTTAAATAATGCAAAATCTAGCATTCTGTAAAATAGGTTAAGCGTTTACAATATAATAAAAAATTTTTCATTCGTTTCAATGCACTTCGTTTGCAAAAGGTATCACATTTAAAAATTTATTCTCGTACATAACTATAACATTTTTCTATTTTTATGCATTATTTCTTCTTTTTTTTTAAGTTTCTCCTGTATTACACCAGCAGCCCGAACAGCAAAAAAAAAACAGTAAAGCAACAGAATTATTTAAAATATACGAAGGCATGAATAAAGTTAAAAAAGTATACCAGATCTAAAATAAAAGCCAAAACAAAATAATATTATTAAAGTTCAGCGAAAAGCTTTCAATGCCATTAAGTAAAAACAACATACTCGTGAAGTTGATGTATCTCTCCGTCAGCCGTGAAAGCCATAAACCGTGCGTCTCCAATCCAGCAGGCATCTCTCGCAAATTTCATTTAAACCGATCTAAATATAGAACGAGCATTAACTCTCACTCACTCGCGCGGCTTTGTGCGTCGGCCCGGTTCCGCGTCTCTCGGGCAAAGATAGTCCTGCGCGTCCGCGACTTTTATTTTCTCATCTCGGCCGACGTTATAAAGGCCGGAGCTACCGCGTTCGGGACTCTATCTCCCTGCGTGCGCGAGCTCGCCTTCCACGAAGACAGGCTGAGAGACGTTTCGCTCGCCCACTGCGGTAGGGAGATAAAAAATAAAACGAAAAAAAAAACGAAAAAAAAAAAAGAAAAAACGAGCTGTAAATTTCTCGACTGTCGTCCGCCGTTGGACGGTAATTTAGCGCGGTTATTTAATTTCATTCTGCTGTAAGTTGATTCGGGGAATAAGGTGTACGCGTTTTTTCTATTTTTTTTTCTTTTGATAATTATATTGTTGTTTGTGTGAAATCAAGAGGAGTGAAAAGCGCCTCGAGCGTGTTATTTTATATAAAAATATACCTTTTTATTCTTTTATTTATATACGTGCGCAGTATTTCCAGATATATTTCAATAATTATATGCAATTTACTATAATTTAAAATAAAAATTTATACAGTTGGTATTTTTTCTAAGAAAAACTCTGTAAAAATTAATAGTTCTTCCCGTAATAATGCAGGAGTTTTTATTGACCGCTAACTGTTTAAAATTTGTACAAAAGTATTTGTACAATGGTGATTTTCCTAGAAACATTTTCAGCACTCACACTTTTTTCACGTAATTTTCTCGGGTAGCTTCATCGTAACTTTTATAAGAAAATTCTTTCTGTATAACGCGTATGCCTTTTTAAAAATTTTGAATACACGTTGAGTGAACCGTTAAATAGCTTAAGCTTATTTAACAGTTCAAAGGCGATAAATACGATACAGTTATTTAAACAAAATGGGTATGAATATAATTTCGGGATCTGCCGTCCAATTAAAAAAAAATAAATAAATAAATTTTAAACAAAGTATATTTCAGTGGAAAATACATTTTAATGTAATGTGCTCATGAATTACTGACACTCCCTCCCGTACCCTCCGGGAAGGAGATGTAAAAAAGGGTCCTCTGCAGGACGTTGCTTATATACATATCGGTGCATATACTCCCGTTGCACGGATACTGACGATTTTTACAGGTATGCTTGCGTTATTAATGCGTTTATCTTTCATCGGACAAGCCGCGCTCGTTTCAAAGCCACTCGAAGCGTGACTTTTTCACGAGTTTCCCGTACAATGCTGCTTGCTTCTTTTCATCGTGACGACGAATCCCCGGTCGATTTTCCGAATGGTAGGTTCAATTATGAAATTCACGATGAATATCGAGGAGCTTTTTTCGCGCGTTTGCGATGATAAAGCTCGGGAGCGTTAGAACAGCCTCTGATAAATCTGCAAAGAGCTTTTACGAGCAGCAGCAGCGGCAGTATTTCCTCGTGAACGATGAAGCTCCAACTTTCAAAGCACTCTTCTTTTTTTTCGGCGCGCACAATACACGATGCGTCGCTCCTCGAGCGAAAATCCCCGCGCGCATATTTGCGAAGCTTAAGCGCCGCGGGAGTGTGTATAACGCGAAGCGCACAAATCAGCGGTCAGTCGCGCCGGGCCGGCAAATAAAAAAAGCTCCAATCGTCCGGTAGTCGGGTTGATACAGCCGACGCGTACATCCGTCAGTCATAAAGTGGCCGCGTCAGCCCGACAAAGTGCAGAGGGGAGGAGGAGGAGGAGGAGGAGAACAGGTGAGCTTGCGCGACGGAATCGACCCGCATGAATTTATGCCGCTATCGCGATTCGAAGCCAATTTGTCCGAGTGACTTTTCGATCGCGATCCCCGCGTATATGCTCTGCAAACGGACTGATGGCGCACGCGCATCATGCATCGCCTATCTGTACACACTACGCGCGATTTCGCCCGCAAGATAAGGTGACGCGTCGCGCTTTTGGTCTAACCGCACTCGCGGATTCGACTCTCGCTCTTTATCTTTCTCCTTTCTCTCTATGCCTGTCTCTATTTTTGTGTGCATGTGTGTATATTAGCTGAGAGAGATAGACTGATAACAAATTTATTTTTGCTAAGGTTCCGGTGAGCCGTATAGCAATGTTTAAATATATACAGAAGTCAAATTAATTTACAAAAGATATTGATTAAACGAAAAGATAAACTATTTAACAAACATACAAAAAATTAAGCTCTCACTCATACCAATTAAAAGTAACTTACAAACTGAACGGCAACAAATTTATTTAATCATCTGACAGATCGAACTCTAAACTCAAAAAGTGCTTGGATACCGCAAATTTGAAAGAATCAAGACAGATAGATAGATAGATATTCACCTCTGAGTCAAAAAGAAAATTTACATGAATGTAAAATAAAAATACAATAAAAATAAAGCGTTATAAAAACTTACAAAAAATAAGAGATAAAATTTACATGATACAAATCATTTGGTTGAGGTGACGAATCGTTATCACAGTCAGTCAGTTCAATTTTATCACAGAAATCTAGATAGGCCAATTTACAAAATGAGACTGTGAACTATGTCTTACTAATTACAAAAATTATTGCCTAAGGACCAGTCAGCGACTTAAAACTAAAGACTAATTAAAGAGAGAGAGAGAGAGAGAGAGAGAGAGAGAGAGAGAGAGAGAGAGAGAGTATCTTGAGCACAACCACATGTGCCTTGGTGTGTCTGTGCTAGCGTATGCATGTGGACGTGTATTTATCAGTGAAATCGCGTGTATATGTGAGGATGTGTGCGTGCACTCGCATGTCTATCCGGGGGAGATGCGTCCGGCGAATGCGAAGCTTTGTGTCGGGCGAAACAAAAAGATTCCTTGATTTGGCTAGGTGAAATAGTCGGGAAGTCTGATTGGATACTCGCGTTTGGATTTAGCAAAAATTCGTCCGTGATATATGCGAATGGAGATTGTCGCGATTTTGATTTATGGCGAATTTTCACGTGAAAATTATTTTCTCTATTTTAGTCTAACCTGTTAATACTGATAAAGCGAGTAAATAGAACGTCACGGAGGAAAACGTTTTTCAGTTTGGGAAATGTATAACATTAAAAAAGAAGAATCGTTGAAACTATATTTTATCAGAGATGTAACGTTGCATACGCTTTCCTCCTCGTATTTTTATTTATTTATTTATTTATTTTTAACAAAGTGTTTGGTTTTCATCATTATCAATTGAATTTTTGAAGTTTATCTGGCATATCTATAACAATGTGAATTTTGTTGACACCAATTTTTATCGCGATCAACCGACGGATATTAAACTTCCCCCCCGGACGACTTTACTTTGCACTTGCAAATGTTCCGTCCGATGAAATATTCAAGTAAACGATTCTCTTTAGTGGCGCGGGGGTCGATACTCGCGCGCAGTGTCACAAAGATCCCCGGCGGCGGATGTGTCAACCTCCGGGTACGTATAAGAAAGGGACTGTTTGGATTCGCGCGAGCGCCCCACGTAATTCAATTACCGGCGATTGGGGGTCGATGCGCCGGTTCTTTGTGCTTCCAGTCGCACTTTAATCAATTGTTCAAATCGCTCGCATTGCGTCACATCTCGCCGCTGAGCAGAAATAGCCGATGTTCTCGCAGGACGAGTACACCATCGTAGGCTGTTGTTATACAAAGCTGTGTGAAAATTTAAAGAGTTGACTTATAAAAATAGTACTGTGGAATTGAAATAAATTAAAGGAGCTTAATAGTATCGTCGCCTTTAACGAAAAAAGCACATTTCAAAAAAAGCACATTTCAAGAAAAGCATATTTTAATTTGCCATTTGTACAGCTCTAAAGTAAAATAAATTCTTCTAAAACCTGATAAACTTAGGGCACCATACGAATTATACCACAAGTTTATCAGCTTCTGGAAGAGTTTACTTTACTCTAGCGTTTATTAAAAACGGAAAATGTGCTTTTCTTACGTTAGAGGCGGCGGTATATTGTATCGTCTCTAATGCAGAAAAGTATATTTCAAGAAGGGTCTATATATTTGCCACTTTTAAAGCACCTCGAAAAAAGTAAATAAAACGTGATAATTTGCAGGTATCATACGAAATTACGATTTAAAAAAAAAAAAACGCGATTTCAACTTCGTCCAGATTTAAATAAGCAGTCAAACAGTATAGCTTGTTTTTGCGCGTGGATTATATCCGAAAAAAGCAGATGTCCGAAAATTCGGATATTTATGGTCACATTTGAGCTCATTTAAGATTTATGCCAAGTTTATTAATGGCGATGATGAAACTCGTTCATATTAATAAGCGATATTGGCGAAGCGCGCCCATTTAATTATCGATCACAGTGTAACTTGATGCGAAATTCATGCTAACATGTAATACATGAAGAAGATACTCCATGATTCAAATAACAATTTAATACATTAAATTAGGTCAGCAATGAACAAACATCTATAAAATTAGAAATTTATTAATTTACTAATTTTCTGTGCTGCCATGTAGGCGGTTATAATGCATTTAGCAGCTGTGTAACAGCCGTGATTTAATTTAATTTGAAAAGTAATTAAAACTGTGTATATTAAAATTTTTTAATTACATCCAAAATATTATTAAAAAAATATACGTTATACTTGATACATTAATCCAACAAATATAAATTAATAAATAAATGGAGTCGATTTTGTATAAAAAGTTTGTTTACGCTACAAAATAATTATAATGCTTTTATTTACTTTACGTTCACTACATTATCTGTTTGCTCTACATATGTATATAGTTTTTTTTTTTTATTTTAACGGCCGTTCAGCCTCGAATGACATATGTATATAGTGATATGCACATATTTGCAGTATATATAAAATGTTAAAAACACAATTCCGCGAGTGCGTCTCAAAGTGTCATAAAAATACTTTTTCAGATATTAAATACGTGTTCTACCAGTCGCGGTACCATCTAGACAATATCCATCAACGCAGCCATAACGCGCATCCGCGACTCGGCGTCGCACCCCCCGCTTTTCATCCGGAGAAGAAGGGGAGCGCCGCGCTGCGCACAGATTTACGAGGCAGCTCCGCGTCGCTCTTTCGCCCGACGCTGCCGTGTCGGGTTCAGACGCGATTATAAGCTCCACTCGATCCGACAAAGTGTCGGTCGCGCCGCAACGCGATCGCCGATATAAATTGCCCCCTCCGTTTTTCATTGCACCTGCCGGTGTATAATTTTCGCTGGCGATATGATATATTGCCTCAGCCTCCCACTTGCGAGTCTTTGATTTCTACGGGAATCAAACAAATCGTTAGTGTATATCTTAAATAATTCATTTAATCTATTATTTAGTATTTTTTTTAATTTTTGTTTTATATATGGAGCCAAACAAGCAAACAGAGAATTTAAGTTTCCTCTGTTGGGTGACTTTATTGTAACGTATTTTAATTATGTGCAATTATTACTTTTATGTAATCTTGTATATTTTATACTCTGGTTAATAAATGAAAAATGAATAAATAAGAATTGCGCGACTTTCGAGTCAATAGAAAATTTATAAACTAATATCATTATTATAAGACAGTGTCTTGAATAATATAATTACAATTCGAATATCGAAATAGTTCTAATTCAGTTATCGGTGAAGACAATCAACATAATCACACTAATTTTAGTGTAGTTCAGATACTCCAGTTTAAAATAATTACGTGATTAAATTAAATTACATGATTTTTAAAACATCACGTGATTTTTTGTTCCAATTCAAGAAGTGAATCTAAAAATTATGTACGTGATTTAAACACCTGATATGAAATCACATAACGTGATTTTCAAGTAACATCTTGATTTGAGACAAAAAATTATGCGATTTTTATAAAAAATTACACGATATTGAGTCGCGCGTAATTATTTTAGATCAGGACGCAGTGCAAGACCAAATCTGAGCGTAACCACACTTCTTTTACATTGTACATCAACGAATGCATTTCTTTTAGATTTCTTACTCAGTTTTTAATTTATACATTATACATTTTTGTTAGATATAAGATATGGATGTGTACGACGCCGTCGTTCCCCAGCGCCATTATAACATATATATAATAGGACAGCGCGGACCTTTGGTCTTTCCCCCTCCAGGCGCTCACTTTCTTCTCGGACGCCTTACAGAACGGACGCTTTTCTCTGCCCGCGTGTCTTGGTTTTCCTGTGAAGATTCTATTAGAAATATTGAAGTATTGACGCGATATATTGACGAGTTCTATATTTATTTAAAATAGTAAATAAAGTAATATAGTTTCTTTGACTAAATATATAAAGTCTTGTTTTCTTTGTGTTATAAAGCTCGGCAAAGTGTCTCCTCAACCTGCTTTCCTTCTAACAATTTTTATAGCGAGAAAATCTAATAACAAACTTCTAAAAAAAAAACGAGAGTGGCTCCCATGAGAGCTGTGATAAGAATTATAAATTCAAACTTAACTTACTTAACGTATTATTTAAACATGTAAATTTTATTTAATTTCTTTTGCATTAGATTCTGCGAAAAATAAACAATAATTTCTGAAAATTTTATCAAATTATCCTATTATTCGTTTCGCGCAAGAGGGAAACGGGAGTCCCATCGTTTGTCGACGGATTTAACGTGGTGGCGTGTTTGTTTGCGAGGTAATTGAACGGCACTACTTCGGATTGCAATCTAATATTGGCCGTTTAATCAATCGTAAGCGGAGTATCGCGAGCTTTACCCGAAAGCTCCCCCGCGCCGGCTGGAAGCGGCGCTCGGGATCTTATCAAAAATTGACAGCGTTTTGAACCGAGTCGGCTCGTCTCTTTGTGACTTACCGGCCTGATCTAAGAGATTATGAGGCTTTAGCCAACTAATTGAATTGTAACTAATGCTTCATAAGCGCTAGATTTTGTTTCGCTCAATCGTGGTTTATATAATTATAGTGCGTAAATAATGTTTTAAGTTCATTTCATATTCTACGGAGTGAATTGTGTATTATTTATTAGGTTTGATAGAAATAGTGTTCATTGTACAAATATTTGTTTACATACCTCATAAATATTTAATGTGTCTTATTAAATAGTTTACGGTACATTTGAGTTTTTTCATTTATTATTCTAATGAAACAAAAGAATACACTAGTTACATTGATTATAAGTGTATCTATAGCTTTATTTACATGTATTTTACATACTTTACATATTTGAAAATACGGATTTAGACTGAAACCGATAATATTTTCTAGAAATAAATATTGAAATTGATCCTCAGTCTTAACAAAATGTACACCCGCGAGAGAAAAGAAACCTTTTCCTAAAGGATAAGAAGAAAAATGTTGCACTAAAAATTACTAATAAATTCTAAAATATTTAAATTAACCTTTATCATATTTATAGCAAATTTTCCTAGCAATTATACCACTTTTTTTATTTTTTGAGCTTGTCTTTGCTTATATAAATACTATAGTAATTTTAATATAACATTTATCTGCGCGTTACAATTAATTATGTGTATACAATCACATCAGTTAAGCTTACGTATAAAATTGAATAAAAAAATGTTGCCCTCCTTAACAATTATCAATTAATTAAATTATTATTATTATTTCAAAACCTTCAAAGTGAAAACTAACAAAATTATCAAATCTTCTTCCTCATCTGCACAACCGGTCTCGGCTGATTCTGCGCCTTTCCCTTCACGGTGATGGTCTTCAGTATAGCAGCAATGACATCAGCGTGTGAGCCAGCGATGGCCTTGAACCCAGGCGTGCCAACGACACCCAGCGAATGATCGACGACGTATTCCATTGCCTTCTCCCGAAGTTTGTTAGCCTCGTGCAAAAAAGAAAGGACGAGATACTCGCTGGCGTTGCCGACGTTCAGATCCTTGATCATTACCTCCTGGCAGTCGTCCTTCAGTTTATCCAGCTGGTACTTATTGGCAGCCGCCAAAAGCAGACTCGCCCGCTCCTCGAGCTTATCAACGTGGTTCAGGTATAAATATCTCATGAGCTCGATAACAACATCGGCGGAAAATTCGTTCATGTCGACGAAGCTGAATCTTATGCCCTGGACGACGTCCTGCTCGAAAAGGTTCTGGAAGAAGGTGCTGCGCGCGGAGAGGATGGCCCTGTGCGCGCAGAAGCTCCTGCCAGCGGCGACGATGCTCACGTCACTTTGGCCGCTCTCCAGCATCGCCTCGAAGGTATTCCTCGGTATTTGCTCTTCCACGTCCTCTTCTTCTTCCTTCTCGTCCTCATGGTCATCATCGTCATCGTAATAAGGAGGTGGTGGAGGTGGTGGACAAGTCAAGTTGTCCAGACTTCTGTAACGATGAATTCGGGATGGTAGTGGAGGAGGTTTCTCCGTCTTGGAGTTAATCTTTGTCGCTATCGTGCATACTATGGTCAATTTTTCGCAGTTTAGTAGATCTGGGCCGATGCGCTTGAACAGGTCCTTAGAGATGAATCGGTCCAGACCACAGGGCTGCGATTGGGTCAGCGAGGCCGCCTCGTGCACCTTCTGTATTACATCACCCTGGGCGTTTATCAGGTGGAAGGAGATCGTGTTTATCAAGGTATCTTTGAGGTAGAAGGTGGACTTCTCCTTCTCCTTGTCGAGCACGGCGCAGAGATACACCGACATGTTCCCACGACAGTTGCGGTTCTTACCGTCAGGGTAGAGCTTCAGCCTCCACGTGAGGACTTCGCCATTGCTCGAGACGGTGCAGAAAGATGGCGACTGAAGGAAATCCCCATATTTTTTCCTTTGGCAGAGAGACCAATCGATGTTCCACGCGAACGACACTAACTCGTCGACTACTTCGATGGTGCCGATGAGGTCCTCTTCTTTTTCTCTACGGTAGCCGAACATGACTCGGTTGAGTTTTACAGTAAAATTACACTGACTTATTTTCAACGCGATGTTGCAGCATTTAGATTTGATTGAAGACTGAATGGACTCTCTTGGAATGATTTCATTGTGAGTCTTATCAGTTGGGATTCACAGGTTACTCGATATCGGTATATCTATATCGTAGGTTAGCTTACTGATACGGATAAAAGTAAAAGATTGTGTCCATATATAGTACGATTTCGCCAAGGTCTAAATTAAACAAAATATTTTAATGATAATACGAATCATTAATTTAGTACTTCGATAATCGATAGATAACGCGGTATATAACGCGCACACGCTTCAGACAAAGTCTTCCGATCTTATCACAATATTTCATTAGTTTTCGTCATATTACAGATTTGTTATATATAAATAAATATAATTAACTCTTGTTATAACTAATTTGTCATTTCAAGTTTTATCGCAATAACATACTTTTATTACATTGTTCGTCCGATTTTCATAAAATTCCGTAAAGTCAAATCAGTCGTAAACACACTCATATTTTCTTTTCAATTTTAAATTACTGCAAGAGACACTTTAAACTCTTTACTCATTTAGTATTTAAAAAAATTCGCATTTCAATGACAGAAAGCCATTGAAAATAAAATTACAATGAAGAGAAATAAAGTAGTAAACCATTCGTTCCATTTTTTTTTAACGCAGTAGCCGACGTAAAAAGTGCGCTCACTCGAATCGAATTCAGCGGCGCACAGCCCGGAAGAAAACGTGGAATAATAAATTTTCATAAAAGCAGTATAGCCTCCCGACCCCCGGAGTTTTTACACTAATATTTGATGATGCACCAGGCCCTCCAGAAGTAACAGGTTGATACTCCAGAGGGCAGAATGAAGTGGCGACCCTCCAGTGTTCAGCTCGTGGGTCACACGCTCGCAAAGCTTGCACCGTAAAATTGCAGTCTGCACTTCTCTCTCTCTCTCTCTCTCTCTCTCTCTCGCTCTCTCTCTCTCGCACTCTTACGCTCTCTTTCTCTACGAAAGAAAAAAAGAAGAAGAAAAAAATAGCGCGTACCCCGGCATCGACCACCCCCCGGCGAATACTCCTCTCTTTTCCGCGTCCGATCCACTCGCACGGAAAATGAAAAAGGAAAGTCACGTGTAATAAAAGCCCCTGCAACGACGAATTACCAGCCCGCGTAGCTCCTCGTTTCTAGTTAAAAAAAACGAAATAGAGTGAGAGAGAGGCAATTATGGGGAAATTACTGGGCGGGGGTCGCGCCGGTTATTTTTTTTTCCCCTTTTTGTCGCCGCCAAAGAAGGCGATCGGCACGTCTCGCGCTAAAATCCAAGAAAAATATAGGCGATCGGATGAAAAATGTGAAGTTACAAGTACAAGGGAGAGATGGCCGAAGGAGGAAGCCGGGCGAGCGTGTAATTTTCGCGTAAAAGCGACGCATCGAGAGGGAAAAGGAGAAGGAGACGCGCGCGAGAAAAATGCTACGTCCCTTTCAGTGTTTACCGAGGCTCAGGCCGGCGTACGCCAGCGTGTGTGCTCCACGTAATAGCTCGGAGACTCAGCCCAGCTTCTGTTTCTTTGTGCAGCTTCTCGTCCGCCGAGCGAGTGCAGGGGCGAGAGAGAAAGAGAGAGAGAGAGTCTCCTACCCTCTCGTTCTCTCTCTTACTCTCCTTCTCTCCCTCTTTGACTCTCTTACTCTCTCTTGCTCTCTCTTAGCATATATCTGTCTTTCTCTTCTCTTTCGAGGAGACGGTGCTCTCAAGCACTTTCTCTGTACTGGGAGCTCGGCTTCTTCCTCGGCATGCGATCGACCGGAACAGCTTCTAAGGCCTACGTATACGGATTTTCAAGGAGACGCCAGCCGGCTGCCGGTGACTCAGGCCGCGGAATATAGCACTTTCATTGTATCTGACTGACACGAGTGTGCGCGCCGCTGTGATGTCGCGGGGTGGCGGGGATTTTAATGGGATCTATTTTTGGCCCTTCTGTTAAAAAACAAAAAAAAAAAAAAAAAAAAGAAGAAATGGGTGAATTAATAATGCAGAGGAATGTGTGGGATGCTTCTATTGACTTTACTTTTTAAAGAGTTATTATAGTTGTAAAGGCGATTGAAATTTTTAAACTTTTCTTATATTTTTAGTTTGAACATTTTTATTTCACTATACACTTGTTAAATGAATTTAATTTTAATATTCAATGTTATTATTTCATGTTTTTTCCCTTATATTTATTATGATTTTAGTTTTCAATCTATTCTTACATAGTAGACTTTGTAATAGATCACTTCCTCTTGCACATAAAATAAGCAGGACTTCGGGCATCTCAAAATATAAGGTTTCTGCATTTCATACAGTGCTGGTAGTGTGGTAGTGTATGAAAGTGAACCATATCATATTTTCTTTAAAAAAAAAGCGATGCAGGATGTTATGAAGAATTCGAAAAAGAAATTTGATTGATTTGTTAATTTCTGAATATACATTAATCTTTTGAAATATTTAATCAAAATATTATCTTTGACTGAGCAGCTGGCATTAAGTCAAGTACTGTGTCAATATAGTATTACTTTATGTCACGTTTATTTAAAAGTCATGCTCATAAACGCTCACGACAAGCAAATTTTGTCAGCTGATCATTTATTGACATTTTGGGTTCAATAAAGTATGTCAAATGTCTATAAGTTCACTTAATTTAATCTCTGTTGTTAAATCAATAAATGAAAAAAAAAAGACAATAGTAGCTGTTCATTATAAATTCATATTGTCATAAAACTAAATTTAAAATAATCAAAAAATTGTCGATATCACAGTAATTCCTCAAAAAACGGAATATCATTAAATAAAAAAGATTTATTAGTTATACTCAAGTGTATGTCACCATTCAGTAAAAGTGAAAATCACAGAAAAAACAATGATTAAAAAAATATCTAGATAAAACATACGACAAAAACAAGTAAACTATGCAGGTCAATACATCGAAAGATAAATATTTAAAAACACTGTTACGTATTTTATATTCCGGGGTATCGTTAGTGTTTCGCTCCAAATAGTACCGAAGTACTACGAGATTATTGTGGATAGAGGACGGGAGGGTAATTAAACAAAACTTAGGATATGTCGTTAACTCGTGCGTATATTGACCAGATTGTCGAGAGAGAGATCGCGGGCGTCGGGCAGCGTGA
>JAWWEN010017217.1:0-20532 GCA_035582955.1 Sycophila texana | reverse complement strand
TTGAGAATCAGCGAGTTGAACGCAGTTTGCCCCAGTGCGCCCCACTAGATACGACACCGCACACCGAAGCCACCTTATAGATACGCACCAACTGGTCTGAAGCTATAATTGGCGGCGAGACGGTGGAGTTGGCTAATTAATAGGTGCAGGTTTTTGTTCGTTTACTAAAGGAGCAAAGAAAAATTTTGCTCCCTCTCCCTGAAGTCCTATATAAAACAGACCGGCTGGTCGCTCGATGACCCCGGCGAGTCTGACCAAACCGACTGTTTCTACTGATGTTTTTTTTTAAGCTTTGTAAATGGGCTGTACTTTCGTTGCGCGCTGAAAATTTTGTGAACGAATTTATGAATATTTAAGGAAGTGTTATTAAGTCCTTTAGCTATACCCTCAAAAAAAGGCTATTAGTGGTTTCGTTGGAGTGAAACATGTTGTAAAATTGTGAGGGCGGGAAAATATTGACCGAGTTAATAGTTAATGGGTTTATCGTGATAAATTAAGACTTAATTGATAAAAGTTTTAGTTTTATAGATTTTGTCGATAAAAGTTTTAGTTTCATCGGTTTTGTCGATAATTATTGTGAACTTTAAAGTTTATCTCACGATAATCTAATGACAAAAAAGGTGTACCGTTTAACATCAGATTAAAATTAATCAACGAGGTTAAAGGGGTTTACTTTTACATAAATGTATGTACCTACTTACAAGTTATAAGTTCAACTTTTTTTGGAAATAAATCGATCATTGGTTTTTCGAGGAAATAAGTTTGAACAAATGTTTGATAATATGATTTTAAATTTGATCTACTATACAGCCATCAAGCTAGCCAAAGACAAACGAGGAAAAAAAACGAAGAAAACAACAGTCATTTCGATCAACTCGATTGAGATGTCGTTGTGTAATAATATTTTTCGCAGAAATGCATTGAAGCTTCCTTATTTTCGAAGTAAGTAAATACAATTTACTTTCCCGCGGAGAACTGTAATAAAGTTCTTACTGAAATCATAAAAAATCGACGAGTCGGCCCCACTTTTTATCCGTTGAAAACAAGCACAACTGTTTTAAAGATCGAAATGTAATTTTCTTTAAACATAACATTTTTAGCTTAAATCAATTTTTAGTATCGTCCAAGTAGGTTGCTCAGTACCTTAGTATTTCTTCCAATTACTGTGAGTTTGTAAATTACCGAGCATATCGTCTGTTAAAAAAAGTACTGTAGTAACTGGTCGCAGATCGTTAAAAGGAAAATTAAGTAAAGTCGATTTGTAATGTTATAATAAGTTAAATTTTTTTAAATTCTTAGATAATGTTAATGTAAACCTACAGGTTTTTAAAAGTTGTTCAAAAGATATAATACTTAAAAGTCTCGAAATTAACGAATTCAGCAGGTATTACTATGTTCGTGTATCATAAATACTAAATCATAGATCCGTGATGCGTCTTTTGAATATAGGATAACTAATTTAATAATTACACATTGTCACAAAGTTTAATGTCATACCAGCGATTCAAAACTAATTTAGATGCTCAGTAACAAGATATCATTAAATCTAGACTATAGTTCCACCTGACCATACTTCTATAGCGAGCTCTTTTATAATACTAACAATACTAACAATAGAAGTATAAAAAATAAAGAAAAGGTCTTTAAACAAAAGCCCTTTTCGATTTGCATCGAAGTGAAAGCAATTCGCATTCGAGTAGCCAGAACTTTATAGCACCTGAGACTTGCAGTTCAACATTATTAAAGCAATTGAATCTGTTGTGTATTATATTTCAACAATGCAACTAATTTCCGTGAGACTAAAAAATGCGTCCAATCAATTACGTGATCTGCTGAAGTCTATTAAAGTTTCATGGGGGAACTTATCACTTCTCTGCGACATCAACGTCTAATTTCACTTAATCCACTTTCCTCTGACTTAGCAGGATTATGGAAAGTCGACGCGAAGGAGTATAAGTGTTATTTTAAAAACCTACAGTTTCTAGTGCATTAAAAATAATGAATTGCTTTCGTGTGAAATTGAATAAAAAGGAGTATAATGTACAATCCACGACCACTAGCTCAAATATGATCGACTAAGATAAACAACGATTAAACGATCATCGCACTGTAACCTACATAGGCACTTTTTAATTAAACACATTTTTTTTCATTTTGTATTTTTATAAGAATTCGATCTCTCGTAACAGAGTTAATTGTCGGTGGGTGTACACGATGTGCCATGTTTTCCTAACAAATGGAGTGTCCGCATTTCATAATGTTGAGCAAAGATCACTGAATATTGCAGTAATGTACCCGGCCGAAGTTAATTGCCGCGTTGCAAGATCGATTAAAAATTATTCGAGAAACGTTCATTTCCGAGCGCACAGAGTGATGCAGGGCAAGCGAAGACGAGTTATTGCGAATGTACGAGATAAAATAAAAGTTCGCTGCTCCTTGGTGTACGCGGTATTTTTTTTCCGTTGCGTATATTGATTTTCGCGTTTTTTTTTTTTTTTGCCTCAATGTTCCTTTTTTCCCCCTGCCCTACTTCGGTATCCCTTTTTGTCGTCACGTGCTCCACTGAATTCTACGCACAATTATGCCTCGTTCTCACCCAAATTAAAGATTAATGACGCGTTAAAGTCATTCTCGCTTGGCTGCTCTTTCAAACTACTCTGAAATTTTTTCGCTCGCAGATCGATTACATTTGGTCTCTTCTTAGAAACATTTAGAAGGCATTTTTTGACCGAGAAATTCGGAGACATTGGCAGGAAAGTTGACCTACAGAAGCTTAAGGGGAACACCCCACTGAATGGAGACATTGAGTCTAAATTGCGGCGAATTCGGCAACGTTGGGGCTCGGAGACGCGCGTCACGATGCACCCGTCGTCGGCAAGTCGATTGACCGATGTAGTCGTTATCTCGAACGTTACTCATGCGGTTTCACGATAACGTTTATTATTTGCCGTTTCCTATTACTACTTTTCCGGGATAGTGACATATGCTCTCGCGTATATCGCTTGGGTAATCAAACTTTGAGATTAACATTTTTTAAGTTGTAGGTAAATCTTTGTAAAGGCTTTATACTTATGCAGGCCAAAATATCCATTGATCAGTTTTTATAGGCACGACCGGTTTACGGAAGTGCCTTATATTTTTTTTTCTTCAAATAATTTGCAATGTGAGTAAAGTATAGAAACAATGGTCGCATATTAATGCGATATTTTCATTTTATTTTATGCATATATTAATCAATTAAAAGTAAGCTTATTTTATTCGCCATTAAAATTGATTTCACGCATAAACCTTTATAATTATTTACTAAATTTGTCGAATAAAATATAATAATTACGGTAGAATACGTAAGTTGTTAAATCAGATTTTAAAAGAGAACTAATTTATCAATGTTAAATTGAATTTAATGTATTTGAACTAAATTAATAAATGCAATTGAACAATAGAGCAATATTGAAAATGTAAATACAATAAAAACTTATAATATAATACACTCATCATTGCGATTCAGCCCATTTATTGTTTGCATTTTCATGAACAAAAGGAAGCTATCGCAATAGATTTAAATTATCGCACAGCAAAAGCTCGTGAAAAAAAAAATGGTAATTAAATCGAGCCCGACTTCAATTTCTTTTAATCCGTCTGCTTAAAAGTCGGTCTATTCAATAATCGTTAATGACTCTACTCGAGCCGTCGTCTCTCCTGTTGATTCAGACATTAGCCGACCCTTGTCTTTTTTTTGTTTTATTTGCCTTCAAATTTCGCAGCTCATCAAGCAGTACATTTTTTAAAATACTTACAACACTGCAAATCTGTCTGACGTCGAGCACTTGAGTCTCGCTCGATCATCGCAGTTTATTCGACCCTCGAGTGGAAGATGTTAAACTATTTGACTTTGCGGGACTTGAATTCGTGGGCGTTTTTCCCAGCTGGGGAGTTAACTCACAAACGTAGTTAAAAGCTTGCCTAAAAAAAAAAAGGATCGATGAAAGCGAGTGGGTGTATTTTTCACCGTCTCGAGCGATGGACAGTTCTCGTCTTAATTACACCTACCGCTTTTCATTATTACAATTATCAGAAAGCTGTCGGAATTGCTGCGCGCTCAAATGCTTTTTCAAAGCGATGCACATTCCGTTCCCGCCGGCCACAAGTTGATTAAGCAGCTTTTTTCCCCTCCGCGACTAACGCGCAGCGATCACACAACTTGAGGATAGTCCGGACAGCGCAATAAGGGACGCCGCGCGGCAATAAAAAACTTGGGAAATTAGAGGGGCGGATAGTTTTTAACCTACTTATTCTCGTTTTTCAATTAATTTGTCCGCGGGGCAAGTTTAGATTGCAACTCGAGTCCCGCACACGAAAATTTATTTCGACAAAAAAATTAGCCGCAGTCCCGGAAGAGATCGTCGTCGGTTCGTTCCGCCCGTCGCTTTGAAACCGCCTTCCCCCTCTCTCCCCTTCCCCGAGTACTTTACAGCCGCTGACTCGCCCAAACGGTAAACCTTTTACGGCGCGCGACTGACAAGCTTTTCAAACGGCCGAGATTCTGTCCACGATGCGGCAGATCGTCAAACACATCCCCCCTTCTTTCTCCCCTCGTGCGCAACGCGATCATAAACGCCCCCTTCTCGTAAATTTCTCTCGTACTTTTTTCCTCTATGATGTTTTTCAGGCTAATACGCGCGGGCTTAATACAATCGCCATGGGATGATTTCAGACGGTGTCAAGCGAATTAGTTCGTTTACACTCGGCCCGTACAATCGGACTAATACTAACGATGAGACGCGCGCGAGTAAAGCGAAACACCTCGTAATAAATGTCAAATGGTCCGTATACCTCCCCATATGCCGGTGTCTAATTCGCCCTTTCTTTTTCTCTTTTTTTTTCTCTCGTTCTCTCTTATGCTATTTCTACCTAAGTATATAGCTATTTATTTCTCTCCTTTTTTTTCACTTTTACGCTAAGCCCCCTTTGTTTATTGGCCGTCGAAATTAGAGCTCCCTCGTAGGTGGGCGTATTATATAAATAACAGACGCGCATCATGCTCGCACTTAAAGTAAATTAGCCCCGCGGTGTAATTAAGCGATATTCGGGATGAGCGGCGCGCTTGCGGTGTTGCTTTGCTTCCGTGGCTGTGTAAGTGTGACGTTAAGGTTTTCATCTAAGTAAAATAGCGACACGCGCCGCGTGCATTTACGTATTAGCCGTACACGAGCCCGAGCTGGAATGCAATAACCGGGAAAATTAAGTTTTCATTAGCACTGCCCGCCCGAGAGTCAATGGGGAACGTACCGACGACTGCGCTCTAAATCGTTCGCCTTATCAAAGAACTGGCGATATTAATCCGCGGCGGTATTAAGGCGCGAACGGGGAAGATGGCTCACTGATTGCGCCGGAGCGAGATTTATGCGCGCGCTCGGCGGGCGTCTTAACGCAGTCGGCTCGTTCTACTTGATGGACGCGGCGCGATGAGCGATGGAGTCGTTCGCTCATCGTTACACGTAGGGGCTGCGGGATTTGGATAAATTATACGATTGATTTTTAATGCGAGGATGGAGAGACGGAAAGATCACGCTGGCGGTGTTATTGTGGATGCTCTGTGGTTGGGGAACTGTAGAAAAGTACGTCATTGCCGTGGGTGTATATATATGGATGTATATATACATATCGCTTATGTGGTGAGGGGGTTTTGTGTAAATACTGATGGAGAAAAGTTTTTATGCAGTTATTTTTGTGCTTTAGAAGACAATCAATTGATACTCTATTTGATGAAATAAGTTTTGGATTTCTTTTTTGAGGATAATTTGAGTAAAAATATTTTCTTTTTTTTAATGCAATTTGGTTTGAATTTTTTCTAGGCTAATTTCTTAATTGCTTAGAAATTTTATTGAAATACTACTTTACTGTGTAATATTCTTTAATTTTATATAAAATAATTATGAATACCTACTCTCTGGTTATATGGCAACTCGAGTTTTAATAAAACAAATTTTTATCAGCTTTAGGAATAAACATAGTATTCTTAATTAAATAAAAATAC
Organism: Sycophila texana; assembly: GCA_035582955.1. Taxonomy (NCBI): domain Eukaryota; kingdom Metazoa; phylum Arthropoda; class Insecta; order Hymenoptera; family Eurytomidae; genus Sycophila; species Sycophila texana. The sequence continues at coordinate 14,495 of JAWWEN010017217.1, read as the reverse complement.
GCGCATCAGGCATCTCAACCTACGTTACCTTGTCCGACTCTTTCATATTTTAAATACTGCTCATTAGCTTAGGTAATCCTTAGATTTTAATTATGAAAATTCGCGTTATGTGGAACTTTACTTCCATAATAATTTTTACCAATGATAAATTAATTAACGATGATGACCATTAATTAATATAATGATGGTGATGGGATAACAAATTCAGTAATGAAAATGCAACCTCGTATATTTTATTATACAATATATACATTACGCGACGTGAATATGCGATTAAAATTGTCAATTTTGTTTTTACGCGAATTGCGTTGTATAATTTAATTAACAAAGGTTTACGTTGATCATAAAAAGGATATTAGAAAAGATCTTCTGCGTGCCATTAATCGTTTATTTAGAATTTATTATACCTCCGAAATTCATCATTCAAGAATTTAAATTCATTGTAGTCGTACAAATTTGCTACCCACATTTCAATTCATCACATAGCAACTTCAGTAATTTGTCAGTGGACGTCACTGCACTCGCTCTAATAATAATAATAATTGTTTATAAATACACTAACATCGCAAAATGTAATCTAGCAACTTTCCGTTTATTAAGCTCCCTCTGAAATTTATCAGCTAGTTAGCGACAATAATTCAATTCATAATTGCGTTTAAGGTCATAGTCCGCTTTATCAGAGAGATGAATCGCGAAACTCTGATAAATTTTTATTATTCACTGAATTCTCGATTAAATTAACCCCCCGGAATTTCGCTGCACTCACACACGCCGGAATAATGAAATTTTCCCGAATAATAAATGTTATATCAAATGGCATTCTCCTTTAGATCTTCTCTCTCTCTCTCTCCCTCCTAGAAATTTTTACAAATTTTCTCCGGACGCGCGGCTATTTATTATTAACCGCATCGCACGCACACACGCCATAATGAACGCAATAACAAAGCGAACAAATGGTCTCGCATCAGCGTCAGCGAGAGCAGCAGTGCAGAGTCGTTAGAATAAATGATAAAAGGAGGCGCGGAATCGCGGCATAATTTACGCGCAACTCGAACTCGCCGGGGTGATTCGGCGATCGCCAATCATTAGGCGCCTCCGCCCGTATATACTCGCTGAATTAGCAGCTCGTGTGTATAACGCATGACGCGCGTCGTCGCCTTCACCGTGTTTTGATTGATATTCCTCACGGACTCCTTATCTCGCGGCCATCTTTTTCACTTCAATGGCGCCTTAACGAGATGACTTGGTAATACGCCGAGACCGCGAGCGGCGCGATAAAGTTTTATTTTTAGCCCTGTATGTAGCGACGAGCCTCCCCTTTCACTCTATATAGGTGCGTAGTATGCGTACAGCCGGGCAGCACGACGCGAAATCGCTCCATCGGGATTCAAGCGGGTGCTCGACTTTCACGCGTGCCGCGGCGGAGTTTTTCGAATTACGCGAGGAAAGCGCGCCAAGTTGCACGTCGAACCGTAGCCCCTCCCCCTTCCATTAAATATGCATTCGAGGAGAGGGGATGTAGCAATAATGCCTTTTCGAACTTGCTTTCGCACCTCGAGTTTTAATCGGTTTTTTTTTTAATCAGCTGCGTCGCCGGGATACATCATCGAGACTACACAGCATGTAGCCGCCACCGTCTGACATAGCTTGACTTGAACTACTTAAATTTTTATGAAGAAAGTGTGTACTTATGCGCGCTTCGTGCGTTTATTTTGCATTTAGAAATATTAACAAAAGGAAATGGTAAATGTTACTTGTCAATTTTGATATTCGAGATTTTCTTAATTTGACCATGTAGCAATGTATTTTTAAGTAAAATATCGAGACTCCATAGCATGTGGCCACCACCGTCTGACATAGCTTGACTCGATCTACTTAAATTCTTATAAAGAAATTGTGCAGTTCTCATGCGGACTTCACAGGTTGATTTTTTTTTTTGCATTTAAAAATATTAACAAAAGTAAATGGTAAATGTTACTTGTCAATTTCGATATTCGAGATTTTCTTAATTTAACCATGTCGCAATCGCAAAGCATTTTTAAGTAAAATATCGTATATGAAAAATAATAGTCTATTTTATAGTGTTCTCATATAGACTGACGCTATTGGAACAATTTTACAACAGTTTCTTATAAAATTTACTGTTAATCTAAGAAATTTTGCAGCATCCCTTGTAAATGTTATCAGAATCTATGATAATTTTTCAAATAATGATAATCTGTGACTATTAGATTTGATTATTGGCAATGTTTAATAAATATTTTCTCTGTATGCAGTACTTTAATTCACCAAGTTTTAATGGCAAGGATTAAGATGAGATATTTTTCAGTACTCCGATTCGAATTTGTCGGAAATTTCGCGACGTAGATCTTTTGCGTTTGACAATTCATCAGCGCGCGATTTTCAGAGAAGTTTATCCAATCGATTCGACACGCGGGAAAACACTTACGACACGACGATGTAATTTTCAAACCAGCAGCCCACGCCGCGGCGTCCCGGGATAAATAACGCGGAGCTTAAGGGTCAAACGGTCCCCCGCGGTACGCCTTTGTGATCCAATAAACGAACGGCGAGCAGCGCGTCTCGATTGCGGCCGTCCGACGAAGAACCAAATGAGACGCGGCGGCCGACGGGAGCGCGAAGTGACTTCCGCAGGTCGCTAATAATTCAGGCGGCCGAGGCGTTTTGGGACTGGGCGGTAGGCGGCTTGATCAGCGCCTCGTTAATGGCCCGGCGGTTTATTCATTTTGATGGTGGTCCAAGGCGAAAGTGGAGCGAAGCTATTGAAACTCCGATTTGCGCGCGTTCTCGAGGTTGATTGGGATGCACTCTTGGCGAATTGGAAATCTCTGCGGTTGTCGCACGAACGTCGATGCCGGCACGTACTGCTTCGTTTTTGTACTTCAATACTTTGTATGCAAATTTTTATGGATGCTGCGTTGTATCGTTTTAATAAAATATTGAAAAGCAATCAACGTATTTTGCTGTCTTTTTTATTTTTGCCAATTTTTGATAGTTTTTGGGTCATTGTGGCTTAACTTTATGCAAATATTTATAACGTAAAAATTGTTTTTAAGGTTTTTGATTTCTAATGTAATTTTGCGCGAGAAGACGCAAGCGCGACTGTGGAATTTGATTTTGCGGCTCCTTTTTCCGTAACCTATTCGAGTAAAGGGCTACTGACAATAGGAAACGCGAATTTTATAGTTACGCAATTCAAAGTATAATTTGACTAATTTCCCGTGATGCCGACTTTTTATGGTTTGATACTGAAAGTCAATGAAGGGTGCTACGAAAAAGTGACGCAACGAGTTATAACCCGGCACACATTGTTTGTTTTGAATGTTTTTTCTTTCTCAAAATGTGGACTAAAAATTTTAATTGTCCTACTCCGTTTGGGCTTTATTTTATAAAATTTTCTTCATAAACGAGGAAATGTTATTTTTAATATGCAATATTTAAAATGTATATATGCAATATTTAATTATCAGATATCGCGAAATATGTTAAACTGAATTCGTATTTATTTACATATAACGCGTTGAAAATTTTCGTTTGCTGTATAATAAGAATATAGATTTAAATATTTATTTATTTATTTATTTAATAATTTCTACGGACTAAAAAGTCCTTAAGTACAAAAATAAGCCTTACAATATAATAAGAAACTAAAACTAATATAATCTTAACTAACTTAAAAACTATAAGTGAATGATCTAAGAGAACTCTTAAACTGTCCAATAGGACCAATAGAAGTAATGTTCCTGGGCAAAAATATAATAAAAGAATCTCGTGGATAATAAGTTCAAGGGAAGAAAAATGAGTAAATCATCACTGCAACTTAATAGAATAATCGTTTAAAATTTGACGTGAATTCTTGCTAGCCACGCTGCTGCTACTTAAAATTGCAGAAATGGTTCACTATGAATGTTATTCTTTGAAATTATCACATATCATTTCACCTTCGGTGCTTTTTTTTTATCTCAAAGATAAAAGATAATTAGTACAAAAGTGCGAAATTTTGTTCCTTCCTTCTGCACTTACAATTCAAAGTCAAATACTACAGAAAATTTAACTTCGAACAATATCACGTAGTTCTATTAATGCTATGCACAAATGAAATTTTAAGCAAGAAGAACATTCGGCGCAGCTCCAGTCGTGGCATTAGACGAAGATATCTTTCGACTTGATCGCGTTACGCGAACTTTCTACCTTATCAATTTCTTAAGCTACATGAAAATTACTATGTTAAATAGTTTAAGATTGCTCTTGGCATTTAACGTCTTTTTGTTTACAGCTGTATTATTCTGAGTTCATTTTCTCAGAAACTTAATCTTAGTATAAGTGATAACATTTTTTTATTACGTAATTTAAAAATAATATATTTTATTGCTATGAACTCCTTTTAAGAGGATTCTGTATGAAATTCTATGAAGTATTCTCATATTTTACTAGTATTTTCGACAAAATAAAATTTATAAATCAAAATAAAAAAGGCAGTTAACTGCCAATCTGGTGACAGATGTTTTTGCTCTTGTCCGCTAGCATTAAAGTTTTACACTACTTCAAATTAAATTTCCATCTAGATGAAAACTTTCGCATTTTACGTCATTCTGGAATGTTGAAAAGAGTGCACCCAATGTCAACGTCAATTTGAGAACACAGTTCTCGACGTGACACTTTGTGTTCAACCATACGAGTGGAGGCATTCATATGAGCTTTTCCTAAAAAAACGTACAAATCCTACTGATCATTCCCAAGGAAATTGTTCACTTTTGTATACATGCACGCTTAACCAATGAAGCAGCTAATCGCGGCCCTAACACCGTAAAAATCTCGGTAAAAATTCCTCGGCTCCCCATTAAATTGATATTTTTTGCTCTGGATTGTCGCGAAGGATACACAGCCCTTTCAGTAAGCCACGCCACCTCCAGCTCCACCAGAAACAATGAGACTCCGCCAAAACGCATCGCTCCGGCAGCTTTGCTATCTGCACACCTCCTCCCCCGCATCCCCAAATCAAAACAAAAAAAAAGGAGAGAGATTCGATGAAAGAGGGATCCAGCGCTCCGCAGTGGAAGGGGTAAAAAGGAAAAAGAGCGGGACTACTGCGCGAGGGGGAGGATCGCACGGAAGGGATAGGGGGCGCAGGCGAGCGGAGCGAGCGAGAGGGCAGTTGCCACCTGTGCGCGACTCCCCCATCCCTCCGAATATCGTCGGGCTCTCACTCCGCGTGCGCGCCGCTCGCCGGTATATATAACGTCGCTGCGCTCCGGCGTCGCCACACTTTGCGTTATTACCATCACCGGGGGAGTGACTCCGCCGTGCACTCGTCTTCCCTCCGCTTCACTCTCTCTCTCTGTCTCTCCGTGTCCTCGGCACACGCGCGCACACCGCACTCGGCCACATCCAGGAAGCACCGTCGTCGAACTCGTACCCGAAGCCCAGGAAGCGGCCCAGCGAGAGACGGACGGACTGCCCCGCCGGCGAACGGAGCGCAAGAAGGAGCCCAGCGATCGTCGCCGATTTTTTCCCGCCGAGCGCACGGAAGAGCCGCCGATTTTCGGTAAGTGCGCAACGAGTTGAGCCCAGTCATCGGCGATAACGGCTTGTTGCGGCTTAATCTTCATCGTCGATGTTGTAGCGATCAGACACGGCCCGGTGGACGCGAGCTTGAAAAGCTCGGCGAGAGTTCTTTTGTCTTTCGGCCTGTTTCACGGGATTTCCTTGTTTCTTTGTCTCCGCTTTGTTTTACGATCGGTGGCCGCGGTGTGTTTGCATTGCTGTCAAGCGAAGCGCTCTCGTGCCTTTTTTTTGTCCTTTTTTTTCTATTTCCGGAGAGAGACGAGCGAGCGCGGTTGATCGGCCGCGCGCGCTGCTCTTTTATCATATATTCGCAGCGGCCGGTGGCGAGTCGTGAAATCGAAACGTAAAAGAACAAACAAAGAGAACTTTGCGGGGATTTTTCCGCTGCCAAGGGGTCCGCAACACTCGTCACGGTAGCGTTTTTTAATTAAACAATGAACCTTCGGAAGTGTACCGAAATTCTGGCCGTTCCGCGCTTACGACTCGGCGCTGTAAAAAAAGGAAGAAAAAACGGGAGAGTTAGCGGCACATGTGGGTCGACGATAAAAAAGGAGAGATTTTCGGAGAGCTTTCATGGCACCGTAGTAAGAGCGCAATTTCGTGGGAGTAGATTGAACTGGCTTGGGACTAATTCGCGTCGCGGCGGACCGAAACGTGGCTGTACTACTGCTAATGTGCTCGGTGCACTCAGGCTACTTATCGAGCACAATCGAGGGTACAGCGCATTTTACTCATTCGTTGTAAGAACACACGACCACGTGAAAATCAGAGTGGCGTGGTCCATTCGTGAGTGACTTCGGGGGAATATCGTAATTAGTTATGAGAATACCTGCTTACTTTATTTATTTATTTATTTTCAAGGCAGGTATGTAGGCTGCTTGTTTGAGGAGAGGAACGTGTTATAATAATCGGGGCATCGGAGATGATTGATTTTTTCGCCTCACCTTGGGCACGAATTTGCTTAGTGCGCGCTGATTCTATTTTCATTAAAAAATTTTCTGTGAATTGTACGTACACGTCGCGTTTGGTGGCAAATTAGTTAGCGGGAATATTATTCATTTGTGGCTTGCTCAAATGTACTTGCGTAATCGAAATATGTGTCCGCGAGTCATATGGTCACTGAGCATAAGATTGCTCAAATTAAATGTGGTTTAGGTGAAACTCAAATTGAGTGAAATAATTACTAATCGTGGCGAAATTAGCGCATTTCTGTTTATTTTAACGATTTTATAAAGATAAGCAACTTGTAGCGTTTTGCTACATATATGACTACTTGAAGATTTAAAATTTAAAATGAGTAGTAGTATTTTTCAGAGGGTTTTAATACGAAGAAAAGAGTTTTCGGGTGTTTTATCGCATTTTTTTTTTTCAAATCTTGAGAAATTTGATAATTTATCAGAAATAAAGACCAAAAGTTCATAGTAGTTTAGAAGCAGAGTCTTAGTTCGCTGATATTTCAGAAAATGTACTTTTCTGCGGGAACCAGGAAAAATGTGTTAGTTTATTTCCCCGGAAAATTGAAATTGGTTTTTTTTTTCGTCACGTGGTACGAAATACGGAGCAAGAAATGAAAATGCAGTGAAAATAGAAGAAAATTCTGCAGTTCTTAATATTTTCACGTGAAATTTAAAGGACTAAGCTAAGTATGCGCGTGTTTTCATTTGAAATAAAAAGAATTATATCGTAGATAGAAATATTTAATGAAACATTTTACTAATAATTTGGAAGATTTAATTTTTATAAAAGATTCTGCATAAATACCATTAATTAAATTCCGTTTTTCCGCCTGAAAAGCGACAGAATTCTTTCGTCATCGTATTACGTTTTTTTAGATATTATTATTTTAATAATAAATGCAAGCCTTTTAGAACATCTCGTACTGTCCCCTCGGGCCGCTATTCATTTTTTCAAAAGCCTTTGATTGCAGAAAGAAACTTCAAATGTGATTTCATGCAAGAAGAGCATTTTTACAAGAATACCCGAAGAATCTCAAAATACGGTAGATTTAATTTAAGAAAAAAATCAGGTGACTCCATATCGCGTACACTTTATATGCACTGAAATATTGTATCACCTTCTGCTATCAGTCAGACTTGGTAAGGCATATGTCAGTCGTAAAAATAAAGGTGTCTGTAAAGTGTGAAGCCACAAAAAAACAAAATACATCGGTATTAAAAAAAAAAAACACGCGTTTATATTTATAATATGGCAAAAAAAAACTATAGAGGTAAAATAATATCGCTCGTAAATAAAATAATTGATTCAAAGGACAAAGCAATCATAGGGCAGATTATTGGCGGTATGCGATATCCGCCTACGATGTACGTCCGAAAATTCGCGCCCACGTTGAACGTACGGTCTGCAGTATTCAGTATACCTGGCGATTAAAAGAAACCCCCGTAAGCCGAAGGATTACACCGACTCATTATCGGCAATCGATCGATGGTGCCTTCAAAAAGAAACTCTCGCTATGCCAGAATCCGGCTGCTCGGCCAATTATTTCGCTAATAGCTATTAGATGCGCGGCAAATCAGTTCACGTACATTATAATCCCACTAGAGTACTGCGGGAATTTTCCTATTGAAAAGTATGGTGATGCTGCCCGTAAAAAATATGTGAAAAAACAGATGTACTGGAAATTTTTAGGGGAATCTTAGACGGTTGGTGAAACTTTGTAATTTTTTTTTCAAGAAAAGCTCCACAAATTTTGCGAGAAAAGCTCCGTAATTTTTGTGGGGAATCCTCCTTAATTTTTACGGAAAAATCGTTGAAAGCTTTACCAGGTAAAAAGGCTTTTTCAGGTAAAAAGTATATAGATTTTCCCGTAAAAATTTTTAGTTCTTCCGCTTGTTCGCGTAATTTTTAAGGAGAGCTTAAAGTCCTTCTCCCCTCCAAATGCTTACTAAAATCTGAACGGACCCCCTGCAACGATCTGTCTCGATTTAATCTAGAAAAAAAAAATACTCGGTAAAGCTCCAGAGGAAGTATACCATCTTGTACCGAATCGCAGGATCCGACGAACGGCGCAAATACCCTGAGGATGGTTGTGCGGTCGCGGTATATGATTTTCGCACGCTGCTACTCGCATCGGAATATTGAATTTGTCGCACGATTAATCGATTTCGCTTGCGGATGGGTAGGTAAGGGCAGGCCGGCCAGCGGCCGCGGAATTGGTTTGACGCGCAGGAAACGCGCACGAATTCTCTAGTCGGTGATTTTTGTTTTGTCTCTCGATGATTTTTTCAAAGTGGCGCGGATTTATCGAGGACGCCGGCCCTCGGTCGAGCGATGGTTTATTGGAGCTGACGTTTCTGCGTGAGCCGGGGCTTCTTTGACAGGAGTTCGAGGCGCGTAAATTTTGTCGGGCGCTCTTGGTATAGACTGTGTATTAGTTGGGAATTAAAAAATGAATTTATGATGAGACTTCGGGAAGCGAGTGATCTTTTTGGATTAGCTTGTTTTTATACTTATCTTTTACTTCCTGTTTTGCGATATTTTTTTACCGAAGCAGTTGAACGTATACTCGATCGAATTTAATTTGCTTGGAAAGGGCGCATTGAGAATTGCGACTTTATCGGAAAAAATCATAGAAACATTACAATTTTTTTTTTTGTATTTTTTTCTATGCAATCTTATTTAGGTTGTCCGAAACTATTTGCGACCTCACGTTCTCAGCGAATTGAATTCGATCCAACGTATATACGTATTTTTTCGCCCGAAAATTTAGCGACTTGCTTTTTTGCACTTCATTATTGAAGAGAAGCAATTGCTAGAACGGTAAGGGAAACAAGAGGGGCTGATCGATCGCCTTACGCAATAACAGTGTATATACAAGCTACTATTGCTTTTTTTTTTCAAACGAAAGTTTTTCTCTTTGCAATTCATTAGAGGCGTAGGGAACCGTGTCGTATCACCGGGTCTCTCACTTTTACCTTAATGCTACTTCTTTTACGTAACAATTCGTTAAGCCCTCTCCCCCCATTCCACCTAAAATGATCTCCGTAGAAAAAAGTCCGACTGAGGACAATTGAATGAATACTTTATTCATCGACGGTCATCAAAGAAGTTTAATTCCCCGGCGACGCCGGAAATAGACGAGTATCTTTTTCCAACGTTTTATTGAACGCCGTCGGCTAAATACACGGTGTCCCATCGAAATCGCCGTTGGCTTTATATCGAACGCGCCGGACTTTCAGGAGCCACTCGGAGTTCGCCTGCTCCCGATACAGGGCTCACCGAGGCGCCTCGCGAGTGCCAGGAAACTTTTTATCGGCGAACTCCGCTTCCGTTTGTTTCGAGAGGCGCGCAGTGGAAACGTGAAAAGGGTCGAGCGCCGCGATAGGCGAGAGCGAATACGAAAAAGTATCTACTTATACGCGAGTCAACGGGACTAAGTCGCCGGGCATGGCCGTGACGTGAATTGTGTTTCTCGTGACTCGCAGTAGTAGTGACGGCGGATGCTATCCCCCGAATTATTATTGTCTGGCGCACGAATTTTCGTGGGCTCCGGTAATTGGCCCGGCGGAGCTGGGTTTTTCAGCGTCGGCGGCCTACCTCTTTACGTGAAAATTAAGAAACGCGATTTAACGCGCTCGTAGATGGAACGATAAAAACACGTCCAAGTAGATAAAGGAGCCTTCGGAGCGGGGGCTGAGTCGGGGCTTTATCTCTCTATTACTTACTTTTCGAATTTCGGGAAAAGTTCGCGTCACGAAACTTTCGGATGAATGATATACTTATTTGAAATTGAATAATAAAGTTGTCACGTCAAATTTATAGCGATTCATCTTTTGTGGTTTACTTTTTCTTTCGCCTGTCCGCGATTATTTTGTATATAAAAGTGTATTAAAGTAAAAGTATATGTATTTTAATATTTTAAAGCAAATTCGTAGGAGTTCGTTACACACTTTTTTTTACGCGGGGGTTCGTTTAAACGCACCTTTTTAGACGTTACTCGAGGACATTTTATAAGCCGGCCGCACTTCTGCACGAGGACGCCGCGAGAAATAAAAACAAATTTATTCATTAAATCATTAAAATAAGATTTTGGATTACGACGCGCGAAAAGTATCTGTATATACCGGTGATTTTCGCGGCGAAAGTGTGATATACACGGTTCGCCGACGCCTGGATTACACTATACTACAAGGGAGGTGTAAAACGCGCCGTAATTTTTTTCCTTTATGTGCGTTATAAACTTCAAAATGACACCGCATCCTTTCGTCAAGCGCCGAGCAGCTTAATGTACAACAATTCCCGCGGAGTAACCGCTCGCTTTTAACGTTTCAATAATTACCAAAATAAATTCGCTTTTACGCCGTCGTAAAGTCCCACCGAATAAAGCCGCCTCCTCGGGCGCCACTTTGGACGAAGAAAAAAAATAGAAGAAGAATCCCCATCGACGGCGAACGTACATATATAGTGTCCGGCAGAAATCATTGTACGCGCCCTCCCATAGTGTAGTCCTCGAATGGAGCATCCCCTCGTCGTGACCCCAGTTCATTAAATCCAAATAAATACTCGACGAATTCGACGATTAGAAGGCCTCGGGCCCGGCGCGTGCAATCACCCCCGGCTGAAATAATATTTACGCGATTAACGCTTCATTATAGAACTAAATGAATGTCAAGCGCGACTTGGCAAAAATCACCGAACGGTCACGCGGCGAATTGAATAATCGCCAAAGGGAGGGTCCCCTGCGTGGGCACGCAAAAGAAGGGCCTCCAGCGCTTCATTAGTCCACGGCCCGCGTTATGTAAATATTAATATAAACATAGCGACGGACGAAACAGCGCGAAAATTAGATTCGGCGCAGTGTAACGCGGATGGGGCTCGTTATCTGGCCGGTGGTCGTTAAAAGCGCGCCAAAAGAAACGTGCCGACATCGGATCAGGCAAAATGTGACGGCTGGCGTTCACGTGTCCGCCGCCCGTGTCCATGAGACAGATTGATCCGGAAGCGACGCCGCTCACACGGCCGAGACACTTTTATGCCCCCCCCCTCCGCACCGCGAATATAGACTTTCACCTTCTTTTTTCAGGCCGATTAATTATTTATTTAAGCTACATTACGGGCGGCTTTCAATATTTATTCGAGAGCGCTCATTGAATGGCCCTCGGTCCGCCGAGATTTACGATACTGAAGTCGCTTTAATTTTAATTCAACTATGTTATCGTTCATTTCGGGTTATGAGTCCGGCTTCATTTTTTAGCACGGAAAGGGATAGATAGATAGATAGATAGATAGCCTTTATTTGCCTCAACGGCAAAAATTTACAAAATATATAAAATATACAGAGCTCTTTGAGACTAGAGTTACAGCTTAAAAAAGAATACAATTTATAAAATATATCACAATTACGATATCACAATCTAGATATCACAGTCAAGTAGTAAATTCTTTCTTGGGGGGGAGGGATTATGTATATTCTGAAAAGACTTAATTTGAACTTTGACCGTGAAACGCGAAAAAATCCCTTAATTATTTATCGTTATATACAGCGTGCGCTTTTTTCCTCGAGGGATGGAGGACTTAAAAATTTTCTAAATTTTTTCCGGAATGAACGGCGCGTGCTTTCCTCGTGCGCTGCTGCGCACTCCGGCGAAAGCTCTTTGATCGACTCACCGCGGCGAGCGACAAAAAAAAAAGGAGAAATTTAGAGCGAGCGAAGGCTGCATCAGGCGCAAAGTGCGCCTCGCTCCCCGAAGTAGCTCCTGCCCTCCCCTGATGTGTTTACGAGGTCAGCCACGGCTGCCTGTTACGCCAGGCAAATTCCTGGGTAAATCGCTGTAAGTCCGACGAGGTGATTCGGCCTGACCGGTCGGCGTCTCGTGGGGCGAGCAGCTTGTTCGGTGTTTCCGTTAATTAGGAACTCGAGGAGCGCGTCACCGGAGCTGTGCGTGCGCTGATTATCCAGTGGCCCGCCCCTGTCGCCCCCCTACCAATTATAACTTTCGACGGAGAATTTTCGGCGGTTAATTCGGGAAAGAAAGTCGCTTTTAAACTCGCCGAAATACAAATAAATCGGACGACGCTCGTTAATAAGAGGGAGTTTCGTCGATCGCTTTGAGCTCGCCGCGGCGAACGTGGAAAATTTTAAATCTACATTTTTATGGCTCGCGCTATGAAGCAGTAAAGCAAGTTTTGAGCGATGAAATTCACATTTTTCTCAGGCGAGCGAACTAAGTCTATAAAAATCTTCTTTTAACGCAGCGCTCCAGTGTATTTTCAAGAAAAACAGCGTATTTATCAAAAAGTTGAGGAAATAATGCTGGGAGATCTGCAGTGTAGCGACGCGCGTTCAAATTGAGGTTGATCGTAGGTCGTCGCGATCAATTACGCAGCGTGCGCGACGAAGAAGAAATTCGTTTTCGCGGGGGATGCAGAGGATGTAAATATCGGAAGCTCGCCTGGCGCAGGTGACTTTAGCGTTTTAAAGTTTAAATTTACAATTTTATGAATAATTCAGCGTGCGCGCCACGAATTCTTGGCTTCCGGCGTACATGGTAATTGCGCGCGCGAGCCGTCCAAGTAACCCGCCGACACAAACACGATGCATTAATCTTACTGAGGGGACCGGGGCGACAGCGCACGGGAAGAACCGGAAGGAAGCTTAAAACACGCCGTAGCCGCTGTTAAACATCCGCAGGACTTATAGAGATTAATAGTTGATTATCATTAAATAGATTAATAGTTGATTAAAAATGTTTATTTTGACGTATCGCCTTTAATCTTGAAAGTATTAAAATCTGGAACTATTGCAATTGTCGCATGAAGTGGTGTAAATTGATTGTCGGGATTGAGAGAGTGATTTATTGAAAAATGAATCTCCTCTCAGATTCATTTTCGTTTTTTGACGGTTTTTTTTGAATAATTTAATTGAGCAAATTGATGGTTCGTTCGGTGAGTGAGAAATTCCCTTTTGAAAAAAATGACGCTGATAATTTAATTGGCTCCAGGTAACAAACTAAGAATTATGATACGAGAAATTTTTTATTTTTTTACATTCTCGCTCGCTTTTTATTTTTCAACAACTGTAATTCGTTTACGTAATCCTGTTAAATTAATTAGCGATTAGAAAATACCTTTTCTTAGTAACATAAGAAATGATACTGGAAATTTAATTAGTCCCGGTTTAAAAAAATAAAAGGCACAAATAACATCGAAAAAGAAAGGATTCTTCGAAATAAAAAAAGGAAGAACGGTTACGTAAACCATTAATTTTCATAATTTCCCGAGCGACTGCAATAATTAATAAATCCCGACAGCCTGAGACAGAAAAAAATAAATCAAATAAAAATCCCAGAAGTCCTCTATCTCTAATTAATCCCACGTCCCGTCAAACGAAATCCCGCCCAGAAAGAGAGAGCATCCGACTGATCAAGCGCTTTGATGGTGAAATCTTAATGCTCGAGTACCACCACACACACACACCGTCCAGAATCGACCGGCCACCGTCAGTCTCCGTCGCGGTGCTACCGGGAACGCGCGACGAAGCTCATCCTCGCGTGAACGAGAGAAAAGGGGTGACCCTCCCCCCTTCCCCCTCGCCGCCCTGGTAATTTTATCGCGGTCGGCTCAGCTTCGTTATCGAAATTTTCACTTCACGTACGGCTATTACGGCGCGAGTGTACGTTCAATTATCGCGAGTGCGCCGAGAAAAGCCCCATAGGCGCGCGACGATTGGGAAACGTCGATAAAGTTTTTCCACGAGATAACCGTCGCTGTGCAAATGTTTGAGCGCGCGGCGTCCGCGAGCCCTTCGCGCGATAAAAATCCGAGGCGAAGAGATTTTTTTCGACCGAGCGGCCAACTGAGTTGCGGTATCACGGCAGGCTCGGTATGGTTCATGCACATAAGAATCGTGCACATATTAGTTCGTGCACAGTTTATAGATATATTTACAACGT
>JAWWEN010017206.1:0-20541 GCA_035582955.1 Sycophila texana | reverse complement strand
AAGGATGCTTCGAATATCAAAATGGACCGGTCTTAAATCTACAACTGTGGATTGAATTTTTTATTTTCTGGCTTGCAAATAGTGAGAAAAGTTTATCAGAATTATATATATAAAGGTAACATTTTTTAAAATTTAATTGTAATTTAAGAATTTAATAACAATTGATAATAATGAATTTTTTGTTGTTTCAGGATCTAAGGTGTATGTTACCCCTTAAGCCATGCCGAAGTCAAATTTCTATTCTTTATGACTTTATTTGCCAATTATAACGTTTTATTGAATTTTTTTAAGAAAAAATATATTTCTGAATTTTAGGGTTCATCCTCTAGAAAGTAATCGCCGAGCCATAAATTTTGCACCCTATTAGTTTTTTTTTTATAATTAGAACGACGAAAATGACCGTGTTCCGTTGGCGTAATTGTTACGCTAGCGGACGTAGGTGTTAACAGGCTATCGGCACTAGTTAGAAATTAGTTCTGCTGGTAATTAATTAGCAATTAATCCATATTATGTGTGTTAAGTCATATCAAATTGACATTTCTTTTTTTTCTAACTTTTTTTATCATTATTAACATTTATGCGGAGTTTTTTAAAGGAAAAAAAATATTTTCGATATTTTCGACTAGACTGTTAAAAAGTACTGCCCGAGCCAAAAATTTTGCACCCTATTAGGTTTTTATTAGATAATTAGAACGACAGAGATGACCGTGTTCCGCAGGCGTAATTATTACGCTAGCGGGCATAGGTGTTAACAGACTATCGGCACCGGTTAGAAATTATTCCTTTTGGTAATTAATTAGCTAAAAATTAGTTAAAAATTATTCAATTGTTTTTTTGCAATTCCGCTGCGTTTGCCCCGCTAGTGTAATGGACCCAGGAATATAAGTGTATATATATATTTTAATTTCAAAAATCCGTTTAATTCTAAACATTTATTTTGTGTTCATAAATCATAATTGAAGGAACAACAACATAACATTAACATTTGTTTATACTAACTAATAATAATTACTGCACAAAGATTGTGTTTGTATATTAATAAGATTCAAAAGCACTGCACAAATATTTACTAAACTATCGAGCAAGGTAAAATTTTCACTTTTTTCCGGGATTCATAAAATTTTCAAAATTTTTAAAATATTTCTCCCGAGTGAGCGTTAGCGAGCTAATTACATCTTACATCTACTATTCTTATTTTAGTTGCGAGCAAGCATATTTTAATCTACTAGATACGATTAGTATTTTTTACTATATAAAATAGTTCTTGTAACTACTTTATTGGATACATTGTGTTCTATAAATTAGTCACTTTAACTACTTGAAAATAGTTGATGCAAAGATTTTATGTTAGTAAAAAATAACTATCCTTTGTAGTTATCTCCTTTTCAACTACACAGCTGCGGTTATACTAACTTTTTTCCCGTGTACATCGTTAAACATAAAATTGAGTTAATAAACAATTGCGTAGCTATAGAGAGGGTGAAAGAGAGGCGGAGAGAGAAGAGCAAGCAAAACGTCGTAGGAGAGGGAAAGGAAAAAAGAAGCCCGGGGAAAGAAGGCGAGGAGTGCGCGCGGCGAGTCGTGAAGACGCGTCGGTGAAATCGCTCTCTCGTGTATTAATTAGCACGCGCTCGCAATTGGAGCAGACCACTGCACCGGCTGCTGCGGCACCGGACCGAAGGAGGCGGCCGCCAAGTCCCTCTCTCGGTTTGCCCGGCTAAAAAGAAAGAAATAAAGAAAGAAAGAGAGGGAGAGAGAGAAAAAAAAGTGAAGAAACGCCAAGTCAGTCGTTCTAAATTCGAGAGCGCGAGACGCTTTAAAATTTATGCCGACTCTCGCGTGGGTGCAGTCCCCGCGCGCGCGGAGAAATTACAAGAGACACTTTCGTCAGCCGGATTCTGATGCGGACGACGAGTGATAGAAAGTGAAAATGACGATGCAGATGCTGCGTGCATGGCGCACGCGCACACCTCCGCGCTGATATACTTCCGCTCGCGAATTGTAATGCGATAGTCGTTTTGATGCTGGCTACTACTCCCCTTAATATAAAAAAATCAATATTTATTTATAATATATACAAAATATTTCGTTTTTAGTTAGTTATTCGTTACCCAAGATATAGAGCTTTTTGAAAAAACATCTTGATACACTTAACTAGAACATTTGATTACGTGAGTAATCATATGTGTTGAAAAGATTTATTTTATATGAAAACTAGCAAATTTTAAAGCCATTTAACCGGGTATATGATCCACATGCAATCAAATCGCGTTTTAAAACGTTTCACAACATCCTGCCGTCACTTTTTTTAAGAGAGGATTAACAGAAATGTAAACTATTTACGTAATTCAGTATGATGGTCAGGAAAAAAAATTTCGGCAATAGTCTTATTTTAAGGCGCGTGTTTCGATTCCCTTCGGCCTAAATCAATTTAAACCAGTCTCGAGATTCGTGAAGCTGGAGTTCTTTTTTTAAATTTAGAGAAACGTGGGTTTTGGGAAAACAGGGCGTAGTGGACCACCACGCAGAATAGGTTTTATTTACTATGAAATATACTTTGCACAATTAAAAAAAAAAAAAAAACAATTTTTTTTTAACTACATACGGCGATATTAAAAACATTTCTTTAAAAAGCAAACAAAAATGCTGTTTTTCAAAATGCATTATTTTTTTCTGAAATTTTTAAAAATATACTTTACTTTGAGGTCCTCTATGCCTCACTTCCTTCTACATAAAATAAAATGCATGCAATAATGACTTATAATTATAGACATTTAATGGTATAATAGATAAAAAAAACTATTTCTTAACGGATATCATTTGAAACCGATTAGTTCAAATAACATAATCGCTTCAAAAGTTGAACGTAACTAAAATAAAAAATAAAAATTTCTGTTACTAACAAAAATTCGCTTTCTAATTTGCAATATTTCTAAGCGCCCATTTACAATTGTTAATTTATCATTTTTTTATCTTGCGACGGTTAAAACACCTGACACGGCGGTCGCGATGTAGCCCTGCGTTCCGTTTCCCCTTTTTGAACGGAAGTTATACACGACAGATATATACACACACCTTTCTCACGGCTTTTCTCTAGCTGCAGCCCGGAAAACTCGAGTATTCTTCCTTCGCCCCCTTTTTCAGCACTAAATCTCTTTTTAATCTGGCCCGGAGAAAAATAAAAAGGGGGCAGTAGTCCCACGCGCCGCGAGATTAAATTTTTATTCGCGTAAGTGTTATTTGTCCCGGCCGTAGCAATTCAATTTTCAATTTACATTCAGATGTTTTTGCATTGCACTTATAGGCCATTGTCCGAAGGAAAAGCCTGTATCTCTCGCTTTCGACGTTTCAACGAATGGAGGGTAATACAACGAAGCGAAAACAGACACACGCGTCGTTTTGTGGACGTTCCATTTGACCCAGAAAACAGTGCGAGTCGATTTTTCCGGGCCAGAAACTCTCTACTTGCAATCTCGGTGAGAATTTCCTTAGATGATTCGCGTGCCATATACTCAGCACACACGAAAATGTCTTTAATGAAATTTTACTAATCTACTTACCAAATGTCCCGTCAAGTTTCTACTTCCATTGGTGAATTTAAGGGGGTCTGAAAGCCAATTGAAAATTCAAATTTCGCGCCACAAAATAGCAGACGAAAATACAACTAATTTATTTATAACAATTAATAAAAACAATATTATGAAAAACTAGGAGTTAGTTCCCCTTCGTTATGTAATTATCTATTATTTTACAAAGTTTCAAATAATTATAATAATGTCGCCAAGAAAACCTTGAAAAATGCAATTTGTTTATATTTTTCAAGGTTTTCTCGATGACATATTGTTATAATAACGTGGAACTTTGTAAAATGATAGATAATTACATAACGGAGAGCAACTAATTCCTGGTTTTTCGTAATTTTGTTTTTATTAATCGTTATAAGTAAATTAGTTGCATTTTCGTCTGCTATTTTGTGGCGCGAAATTTGAATTTTTAATTGAGCAACACTTATCATTTTATAATGATTGCTTAATGTTTATTCGCGGCGCCGTCGAGATTACCTGGAATCGTAGTACCACCTTTTGAGCGATTACGCAAAATCACGATGGATTACACGAAGATATAGCGAAATTTCTGCACCCATTTTGGTTCAAAGTGTTACTGTGGCCTCGAAAATTTAACGTTTTAACGAGTAATTATTATTTCTTTTTTGAAAAGTGGGTTAACTCGCTTTGGTTTACGATACATAAGAAGTAGCACGATTATTGGTGAAATCTAAAATTAGCCAACGATAATTACACCAATTTACCAGAAAATCGTAATAGTTGAAAATGTCATCTACTCGCAGCTGCTAAAATAATTTTCGAGCCGTAAAGAGAGCCTGCAGGATCCGCATGCCTTGAGCGACAATATCGGCCAATTGTTTTCAAACGCAACTCCGTAGCGAATACTCGCGGAAGTACACTGCGTGAGAGAAGAAAATAGTTGGAATGAAAGTTGTCCAAAAAATAAAGGAAAATTTATCAACTTATAAGAAACGCGAAACGAGCGTCCGATGGGCCGTCAGGATTAGAAGTGAATCGCGCCTCGAGTCTCGAAAATTGCGCGGCGCTCCGAGATTTTCCGGGCCGGCGGGCGCATAATGCGCCGCTGCACCTTCCGCCTTACCATAGTCATTACGTGCCTGATTGATTAATTCCCTCTTTTTTTCCCGCGCGCTCCTTCAGCGCCGACGCACTCCTCCATTCTTCCCGCCGACGAGTGCGTCTCATTAAGGCGTCCGCGCTCCGGGAATTTCACTCAAGTTCGCGGAGCTCCCTCCCCCCTTCAATTCTTTCCTATATTTCATCTCAAAACTTTAATGACTTTTCCACTGCGATTCGATTGTATAAGACATTAGTTATTCCTATTTTAGCATACTGCTCTCCAATTTGGCAGCCTTTCACTTCAACTGGAACTCATAGAAGTATGATTGAATTTGTCCAACGTAATTTCTTGGGGTACGTATAAGCGTGGATGTGAAGTGATCGTGAATTATTTACATCTAATTTATGATCTAAATTTATAAAAACGTACTTTTTGCTGGACTTTTTTTATTTACTCGAATTTTATACCTTTTTTGCATAATGCATTATGCATAGAAGCACAAGATTACGTGTATGTTACATCAACTTATTTACATGGAATTAAATCTTTATACCGACCTTCATGTGAATACAATTTTGAGTAGGCTCATTATTGACTCCACGGCCATTAAGAAAAGAAGAAGAAGATTTAGTGTGTATCGTATAAATCGCTCCTTGGCAGGCTAAATTTCCAACAAATAAGCAACAAATAAACGAAAATCTTTCCTGATATAAATTTCATTTTTACGAGTAGGAGGCGGCCGATCGGTTCGCTAATTGATGCCAGTAGAAATTCAGTTAGTCCGGGAGGACGAGGCCAGTCGAGAAACGCCGCGGATATGTGTCAGGCTTGCGTTAATCAGAGTCGCGGTGGCACGATAACTACGCTTTCTTGCCGCTACATGATACGTTACAAAGTGCGAGCAAGCCCGCCTGCCGGAAACACAGGCACGTCGCGCCTAATAAAATTTTTACGGAAATTCTCGAAGAAATTTTTCGGGATCTCACTTTTTAATGCATCTGATATGATTTATCGAGCCCGTTCTAGAATAACATCTATATTTACCAATATGTTTTTAAAAATAGACGCGCCACGCGATTGGAGTATTTTTAAAAGTTTATTTATATTTTTATTGGCGATCTCAATATAAATCGTTTATTTAAAATTAAAAGACACTGTGAATCATCGTCGTTAGTTACTTGAGATTTGAATGAGTAAATGTTGACAATCAATTACTTGAATTACTTGTGAAATAATGATTAATTGCTATACTTATTGTTTAAGGATATAATTTACAAAGATACATGATTTGCAGGTCTTTAGAAACCGAATATCTGAAACTCTCTTTGAATTAGGTAGTTATTATTTCATTATTATGTATGTTTTTTTAATGGGATCGATTAGCCAAAGTAGAGCAACGGAAAAAAACTCAGATACATTAGGTTTATCTAAAAATGATGATAAATTAAAAAGCAATTAAAAGTGATTAATGAAAAAAGTATGTTTCAATTATTTTCTACATTTTTCAATAATTTTCTTTTATTTATAATACATGATACGCATAACTTCTATGTCAAATTCTAACTTTCAAATTTTCGATCTCTTTATTTTACGAGCTATTAAATTTTTGTATAAATATGCATACCCTAAATTTTTTTAAGAAAACCCCTCTATCTGTCTTACTAATCCCCATAAAAAAACTTGACGCACTTCTTTACTTTTGACCGACGAATCATTCCTCAGAATTCGAACAGAGGCCAGGACCCGCATCTGCTCGTTAAAAGAAATGACTATTTTTATACAGAAAAATAAAATGATGCATTAACTGTTTTGCACTAGATAAAATAACCTTTTTTATAAACACGCTGCAGTTCCCTTAAAAAATTGATGACACTGCCTTAAAAAAAAAAACGACGGAAACTTTTTTTTAAGGCATTTTTATAGTGTTGATCGGTGCGGAACATTACCGATTTGAAACGGTCAATTCAGCAGTTAACGCCGTTGCGGCTCGTTTTTGTTTGATGTTATGTTAACTTAAAATCTCGTTTAAAAAGAGGCAGACTCATTTTTAAACGGTCAATCTACCATTCAAAAAAGTTAATGAAACAATTTATTTTTTCCCATGATGTAAAGAGACAGAGTGCGAAAAATAATTGTCAGAAAAATAATAATAGTAACTTAGATAATAATTAATGAAAAATGGCAGAGTACCGAAGAATAATTCTTTTTCCAAATCAATGACTATTACGAAATAAGATATCGCTGATTAAAATATTTTCTGATCGTGACGTCAAGCGATGATTTTAACGTATGATATTTTTGTAAAACAATTTTAAATTGAAAAATAAAAAAATACGTGTCCATTAGTTTTCAATATTCCATTACAGTTAACGAAATTAAAAAAAAAAAGAAACCTTTTTTCATACGATCGTAAACCTCAATTTAGGCAACCCGCAAATGTTCAGTGCCATAAACACACATATCGATCGCATGCGCAGATAAGGAGACTGCAGCCGAGCGCCGGTAATTGCAGAGTTTCATTCGCAGTATCAATTGTCGCCGAGTGAAATCGGGAACTGGTCGAAGAGAAAGAAAAAAAAGAAAAAGAAAAAGAAAGACCCGCGAGAGTCCGCGTTATACTTTCATCGCGACGACGCCAAGACGCGCGTATAGTATTATTCAAATGCTCGGCGAGTCGCGCAATTACTGCGGATAGACCTGGCAGCGGCTCTCGCGGAGCGCTACTCGCAATTAGATCAGCGGCCGCTTAATCAAAACGGCGCGTGCCCGCCTACCGTTTCCCATCGGCGATTCTCTTTCCTTTTTTTTTTTTTTTACCCCCGAAAGCAGGCCGAATGTCATTACGGGGCCCCAATTGAAATTGAAATCGCGCGCGCCGAGGGCCCCTGCAGTCGCTCGGCAGTGAATTAGCGCCTCGCAATTAGTTTAATGCAGTTTACAGCCGCGCCGACGCGCGAACGCATGAATTTCATTAACGGCGTTTATTATATTCGCGCAGTCGGCTTGTTAATTTAATCAGTGCGCGCGCCTTATTTATTTCCTTCGCCTGTTGATTTATGTTAATGCACTCGACTTGTTTTTTTTTATTATTGACTTGCATCTAATTTTTTATGTGTCATCTAAACTTTCTCGTCTTTATTACATTAATTTTAATTACACTTTAAATTATAAGGAGAAAAATGTTACTTTAATTAGAGTGAAATTTCACTCTTATTTTAAAGTTTACCCTTTCCCTTAAAGGGTTAATATAATATTTTCCTGCGTGTAATAGTACATATTTTTTAACGTTTCCCAAGGAAATATTCTAGATGTAAGTCGACAGAGCACTGATTAAATTTTAATTATTTGAAATTTATATGAAGTGATATTTATGACAGTCACTCCGCCTGAAAATCGATACGCGCACAGTATATATACTGACATTAAAATTCAACTGTGTGCACGTTGACTATAATGGAATCGCGAAACTAGTTGTATACACTAGTGGCACATTGACTTTACATTCTTTCGAAAAAACCAGGCAGTAAAACATTCTTTTTCATATTTTAAAAAAATTTGAAATTATTTAATCAAAAGTCAATATTGACATATTCAATTTCCCATGAAGTTAAAACTCATAGTGATCCTATGATACAATAGTAAAACGTTTGCAGTGTATTTTGAAGATTATTAATTTATCCGCTATAATTGCATTATAAATAAATGAGTTTAATTTCATTCGTTTTTAAATAGTATACATTATTTCGATACTAGTGCGAAAATTAATTGCATATTTAACTTTAAAAGTGAATTAGTCAATTCTTAACAACAAAATGTAATTAATTTACCTCGAGATCTTATAAACAATAACTGTTTTCTACAAAAAATATTTTTTTTCGCTTTGGTGATTAGTAAAGAGATTCTTTGAAGGTCTTTTTCATCTCAATTTCTGTTTCACTGTCTCTGTTTCTCTTTCGCTGTTACTAAAAGCCCAGTCATCGGAAGCGACGTATATTAACGGATATTTCCTGTGCCGTCGTCGTTCCATGTTTTTTAACGCAGCTGTATATTATAGTTGTTTCTGCGTCCATTCAACGGACTTCATTACTAACTGCAAATTGCAGACTGTATTACGATGAGGTAAAAAACTAATTAATTCTTATCGCTTCAATATTTCCAAATAGTAATATTGTTACTTTTGGTTCGATGCACTGAAAACAATAATAGGGAAAAGTTTACAATAAATTCTGTAAGATGAAAAAAATTTGTAGTAATTTTCTTGGCTTGCCAAGTCTGTCCCCATCTTACAAAATTTATCGTAAACCTTCCCTTATTATAATTTTCTTAAGTGTAGAGTGTAGACATTGTATACACAATCTATCAAAATTCTTTATTGAAGAAACGCGACGAACCTAAAAGTGAAGCCAGCTATTTTTAATTTGATCTGTTTTGACGTGACCGCGTGACAGTCTAACGTGTGACTGATCGACTTACTTTTTAATTAACTAGAGTTGTTTTTAAATTAGCCATTCGACTATTCTATTTCGATTACACGATAGTTCCGACGCGTAAAAATTCAAATTCAAGGTCTTTCTCTCTAATTTTCTTATATATATTTCGAATTGATTCTGTAGGCCCTATAGATCGAACGCATTAAAAATAAGGGCGCACCGGATAATCACCGCGGAGAAGAGATAGAGCAGGTTGCGGCTCAATAAAGCAATTTAGCGCGAAGGCGACGGGGGGAGCCGGCATCCGGGAGACTTGGCTCTCGCTCGCTCATCGCCCATCCCCCTTTCTCCTCGCGACGTTATATTGTCTGGGCGCGCCGGCGTCTCCTCCGCGCGGCGCGGCGACATTCCACCGGCATCGATCTCGCACCTTGCATAACTCGCCCGGCCGCTGAAATGCCCCCCTTCTTCTCCTACGCCATGCCCGGTCCGCGCAACGTCTTTTCTTCTCGCGAGGTGCACACCTACTGGGCATCGCGGCGAGTTTTCACGCAAAGCGGCACCGAGACTTTCTTGCTCTGTTAATTTTACGTCTTTTTATCGTCCGTACGCGCCCCCCTTTTTTATGCCCGTCGTTTCTTTATAGAATAGAATATATAGAATAGTTTTTTTATTGCAATTTATACAGTATTTACAAATGAAGATCATATACAAATATAAGAGACAGTTTTTAAATTACAACAGTAATTTAGGTACTAAGTAACGCTTAAGTTACACTAAAAATAAATTGCATCTGAGTGATATCGCAGTCATTAGCTAAAATTAATAATACTAAAAAGTAAGTCCTAAAAGTAAAAGTAATATCACAATGTGTAAGTTTAAAATGACTAGATACAAAAATTTAAAAACATACTATTCTCGTCAAAGAAGATAAAAATAAAACTCGCATACACCATTCATTCTAATAAATTACATTCACTCCAATAAATAAAAATGTATATGGGACAACACGATAATAAATTAACAGCTAAATAAATAAATAAATAAAAAGTCGTCACATCCATTAAGGTCCGTCCCATATCAGAGCGAGTTAATCGAGATCAAGGAGACGCTTTATATATGTGAATATAGAATATATATAATATGAAAAATCCAATGCGGTTTGCGAGTCCACTTTTTTAAATCGTATTTAAAATTTCAATCAAATTCTGCCATCCTGCCATCCTTTTTTTAAGAGAGAATATATATATATATTTATATGTGTAGATGTATATGGATATATAAGTGACGAGGCAAGTTGGCGCGTTTATTTTCGTCGGACTACCGGCTGCGGGCGGGAGACGTTCGCAGCTTGCTTCTATATAATTTACGAGGTGGTCGTATAATGCCACCTTTTCGCGGACAATGTTATCCGCGCGAAAAATTGCCGTGAGACTGCTCTTTCTTTTCGGATGTTGCTTCTATGCGAGCCGTGGATTTAATTACCCGTTGCTTTAAGAAGAATACGGAATGGGTAGGTGTCATGGATATGATTAATGTTTATAATTTCACTTTTAACTCCGTGCTATATAGTTCACTTCTGGCAGATATTTTTTTTTAATATTTGATTAATTATATTATACGATAAGGCAGAAATTAAAGCAAATGTTTTGTTCTGCAAAATACTGCGTTTAATAAATGAATTTCTATGCAGGATTTCGCAGCACACGGTTCAAAGCGTATACACTGAGAGAAATGTTTTAGTAAAAATTATACTGAACTGTTTGGGAAAGTTGTCACAGACTGACATTTCGAGCGAAATTACTAAACTTTTCAGCAACATTTTCCATAAATACAGTAAAATTTACAATACTGTCTGGCAAAATTTACTATATTTCTGGTAAATTTTACTGAAAAGTTTAGTAATTTCTCTCGAATTGTCAGACTATGACAACTTTCCCAAACAGTTCAGTATACTTTTTACTAAACGACTTGTAATTTTTACTAAAAAATTTCTCTCAATATATTTGTAAAATATTATTTTGTTTAGCATGGTGACATCGAGCTCATAAAATCAGACAAAAATTATCCAAATTAACTAAAATAACCCTATAATTTTTGGTCCAACGACTGCTTGCGTGAAATCAGTTTAAAATCACATCAGTAATTAACTCGAAGCTGCTATAATTTTCGATCGAATGACTGTTTATGTTCAGTTTAAAATCACAATGAAATCAATTTCTTGCAAAATCATTCAAGTATATTTATTGTCGGAGACTCGGAGTGGTTAACCTTACCCTCGAGCGCTCGGCGTTTTCCTTTTATTCGTTTTTTTTTTTTTTTTTTTTTGTTCTTGATTCCTCTCGAACAGCCTCGGGAGGCCTGGGAAAATTTATTGTTAATTTTCGAGCGCTTCGCGGAGAAATTATATTCGCTGGTGCGCGCGCGGCGCTGTGGGAATTTTCGGCATTTTTCAAGGCGCCGAAGCAATTCCGCGAGCCTCGTTGATTCATGGGGCGGATATTAATAAACTTTTTGAGGCGTGACATGTTTATTGGAAACTATTTTGCGCGACAACGACTGTGCTTTTTTTTATTGAGAACTCTTATTTATTCGTGCGATTGATTTTAATAACGGAATGTTTTTTAAAAATTTAATATCTTGTATACTTGCAGATCACTTTTACTATCTGATATGAATAATTCGACTCTTCCGACGTCATTGTATTTGTACCATTGTATACCGAGTTATTCCATTATTTAGTAAAAACGTTGCGCTCATTGCCTTTTGCTAATCGGTTCAATGATTTTTCAGTAAGTAGCTTTGTCTGACCTTCTTAAAAAAGGTAATGCCACTTATTACACAAATATTTTTAAATTGGTGCAATTGTCTCTATAGAACAAGAAAAATAATATTATTTTTTTTTCTCACGAATTTAAAAGGAAAAAAAATGAGAAAGAGCTGAAAAATAATTACTACGGGAAAACTCATTTTGCAGTCTAAATGCTGCACTTTAATTCAATTTCCAGTCATTCGAGTAACGCATTCTTTGAGCTGAAAAATTGCCATATACCGCTGATATACGTCTGCTTTTCAAATCCAATTTACTTTTTGCGCAAAAATCATCTAAACTGCCAATTTACTTTTTACCAAAATTTTGTTTTGTGTAAAATGTTTGTGTAAAGCAAAAAAAAAACACAGGTAATGTGTAAAAAAATTACACAAATTAAGTGTTATAAATAACACCAGTCAAATGTAAAAATTACACACGATTTGTGCTTAATTATATCTTCACACTGTATTACCGCATTCGAATTTACACAAATTTTGTGTAATATATTTACACAATTTTATTTTACATAAGACTTGCAAGTTTACACAATTTTGTCGAATATTAAACACACATTTTGTGTTTATTTCTCGACGTATTTTTAACTGTGCAACGCGTTTTTTCTATAGAATTCCTCATAAATTCAATTCCTCAAATGTGACCGAGAAAAAAGTTTGGCAATCGATAATTCGTATTCACCATTTTTTTTTCATGTTGGGAGACACCTAAGGAATAAAACAAAATTTGTCCGTCAGCCGTGCTCTCAAATTCTTTTTATTATTTTTTCTACCCCAGTTGTTTTATAAAATCCGTGGATTTGCACATATACGCAAGAACTCGGTACGCGTATCAAATTCAGGAAGAAGAAGAAAAAAAACGTCCGAAACTCAACGCAGCCAGAGCAGCGAATGGTTTTTATACGGTCTCGTAAAAAAAAAAAGATGTGCTATCGCGAAGAAAAATGTCGCTCACATCCCCATAAAGAAAACTAATTCCCAATAAATGGCTCGCCCCGGCGGCCATAAGCGCGCGCGCAAAAAACGCACTTTAACGCGCAGCGGCGGCTCCCGCGAGAGGTGAGTGTCCGCTATCAAAAGAGAATAACACGCGCGGCGGTCCGCGCAAAAAGTCAAGGCCTCCGTTTCGTCATTATACCCGGCTGCAGCACACGCGCGCGCGCGCGAGAAAGGTCCTTATCAGCGGCCGTCCGCTCGTGGCCGCCGCTTATATATCCTTCGTAAAAAAAAAGAGAGAAAAAAAAAGAAAAAAAAAACTCTCCCTCGCGATTCGTGAATCACACGCGACGTGGCCGTGGCAACAGCGCCCGTCGTCTCGGACCTGGCCGAAACGTACATAAAAGCGCGTCTCGATCGCTTTCGAGAAGGGGGGAAAAAGCGAACAGGAGAGTCGCTCGTCCCTCGGCCCAACCGGTCCGTGCCGGCCTCACCTCCAAGATGCGGGGTCCCCTCGTCTCTCGCGGGAGGAGGGGAGGGAGGAGCTCTCGGGCCCTCCGCGGCTTCCTCGTTGTCGCCGGGCGGAACGGCGTGGTGCAGCGCCCGAGAGCGGGGAGGAGGTGCAAAAGGTGAAAAACGGTATACGATCAGCATAACCGGTTTTCCCCCCGCAGCCTCGCCGATCGTTTCTCTCTCGGGTCCGCCAACGGAGTCTCGTTGCGAAGCTGCACCCAAGGGTCGACCTGAGACGATGGGCCGTCGGGTTCACCACTACGGCAATAAGTATACTTGAATGATTTCGCGATTAATTGATTTCGTTGTGATTTTACACTGACTTCACGCGAGCAGTTGTTCGGACAGAAATTGTAGTGGTTTTTTTAGTTAATTCGAGTGATTTTACACACGTGGTTTCGTGAACTCGATGTCGCCACTGCGTATTCAAATACAATGTTTTAATTAAAGAATAATAAACGTTATGATTGGGATATAAATTAGATGAATATGGGTGTGTTTAAAATAAATGAAAAAATTTTGTTGATTATTTTTGAAGTATCAGTTGAATTATACCTACTGTACTCTCTATAAACTTCATTCAGTTAAATTTCACTTACAATAGTGCATATTCACTGAAAAACAGTGAGGATTAGGTCACTGTAGATTGAAATCGACTGCCGATTTTCCTACGCTGAAAAAGACAAGGATTTGATTAGTATGACAAGTATTAGCGACAAGGTACTCTCTAAATTTTATCCAGTGAAAATTCGACTAATATTAAAACAATTGCATATCAATTATCACTGTAAATTAATAAAAAATGTCACTGATTTTCAGTGAAAATTCACTAATTCACTCTGACAAGTATGCAACTGTTTTAAAATTAGTGGAATTTTCACTGAATCAAAATTAGAGTGCAGGGAAAACTGTCTAAATCCAAGTACGATTTCGTCCGACCCTTATCCTCATACATTATGGAAGAAGTCAGAGAAACGTTAAATTATTAGGTAAAAGGCTCGGAATCCTGGCCCAAATCCTGAAACACTTCCCTGTCTAGTTATCTACACAAATTGGGTACTTGAAGGATTTCATAAATGATAAGAAGACTCGAATGTTTGCATATTATATTTAACAGTTAGGAATTATTACAATAATCCATAAAAGCAAGATCATTTCAAATAAACAATTTATTTAAAAAATACTATTTTGTTTATTTGAAACCACCAGGTTCGTATAAGTTAAACCATTCTAATCCTTCCAAACTGATTTCATAAATCGTTAAGCTCTTAAATTTTTTGTACGTAAATTTATTACTAAATTGATTTTCTTTATTCTATTAAATGAAAAATATAAGATTAATTTGCAAATGAAATTATTTACATATTTCCAATATATTGCCAATATTTGAAGAAAATTAAAATTATGAACTATTGGCAAATATATGGGGAACGTTATTGGATAGTGTGCATTTGCCTCACGTTTGCCAATATATTTCGGGAATTTTTAGGCAATGTTTTCCCCCATATATTGGCCATTGCAATTGCCCACACTTGCGATTTTTACGCGGGGATGGACCCCCCTCGCGGATCATCGCGTCCGACTCTTTTCAATCGGCCATTAAATTCACGCACCTTTTCGCGGCATTACAGTTAAATGCGAGGTGCCCGTTAAGCGGACGTCGCGCCGAGCATGGAGGAGAGGCTGCACGCGGCTTTTTCTCTTCCTCCGCGAGTGGCTGAGTTATTGCGAGAAACCGGGGGACTCGTTGCGCGCGCCTTTTTTTTTCTTTCTTTCTTTCTTTTAAACTCGCCGCCAGGGTAAACATATTTTCCTTTTTCCATCAGCATGTCTAAAGAGCTCTTTACGCCGTTCAAATGGAATGAAACGCGCGTTTACGAGCCGTCGAGTGCGACTTTTTAACACTGGAATGAGATTTTTCTTTTTTTTTAACGGCATCGCTCTATGCTCGCCGTTCAAAACGACATTTGGTGTAAATTGTTTTTTTATTGCATTCCGTTTTTTTTTTCTGGGCAATTTGTATTCCAATTCACCGTTTACCGTTTAAGGCAGTTCTCCAACAGTTTTTCAGTCCACGAAACGAGCATCATGGATATTAAACGTTATTCAACTTTATAACGTAATGCCGGTAGTATAGTAATATTTAAAAGTGGTGTTAAGAAAATTAAATAAAATTTTAATTTCGTAGCTTTTGAAAAATACAAAAGGTGTCGTTAGATTAATGAAAAAGTAAGGATTGATTAACGTGACCAACGTAACATTCAAACTTATGTCTACATTGTTACCCAAGAAACAGAAATACTTTAATTACGATTAGATAGCTATCAGCTTCTTTATGTTCCGCGGTGCATCTTTGAAAGAAGTAAAATTGATTTTTTTTAATTTCTCTGTAAAAATCAAACAATTATATACAAAAGTATCTATTTAAATAAATTATTTATTTATTTATTTATTAAAAAGTTGAATATTTTAACCGCAAGATTATTGAATGTAATTAATTGTTAAACAACAGAATAATTGATATAAATATTCTTTAGCTTTTCGTGACATTTCATTTTCATCTTTACAATTCCCATTGAGAAACTGCCACAATGCGGTTCTGTACGATTGAATTTCGTATAATAAAAAAAGATTGCAGCACTGTTATGGAAGTACGGTACTTTAGTAATTGTCAGTTTTAACCTTATTTTAAATAATTTATATCTTACCTTCAAATCATTTTTTATGAATAGGTCATGAACGAATAACGGACACTTTTAATAATTATTGGAGATATTCACCGTACATAAACATAACTCATCTATTGTTGAAGTAATTACAACGTACTTTAAACTAGATACAGAATTAAGTTAACGGCAACCTCAATACTGCAAAAGCAGAATTAATTAAAAGTTTAAATTAATACTCAAATAATTAAACAGTTTCCCTGGCGATGCGTAACTATAGATTATAAAATAATTACACAATATTACGATAATTCTATGTTTCAATGTTTTAGAAAAATAACTTTAAAACAAAATGTTCCTGCAAAAAAATAATTGATAATTTAATTGACACTCAATCGGTGCACGTACAAGCGTACTGTATGTAATAAAAAATTAAAGTTAAACGATAAAAATATGACCGTATATGAATGTTCTTTATAGTCTTTTTTCAGTAGATAAGAAACGTTATGCTAGTGCAGACAATAAATCTTATTTTATCTCCGCTTGTTGTTTCGCGCCTGTTCTCTTTTCCACCCACGTCAATTCCTCTATTTTTTTGCATCCGCTAATCCGTTTACTGATCCGGCGGCTTCGGCCACCGCAGAAAAAGTCAACACCTTTCCCTGCAATTTTTTTTTTTACGACCTCACCAGTTACTCTTTGTTGTACTTATAAATTAATTATTCTAACGAAGTAAATTCAAGTAAATAAAACCGTCTGCTTATTCTGCGTTTCTCACTGCAGAAAAAAAAGCTGACGAAACGACAAATTCAGTTTTAAAGAATGAGCTTAATTTATCATATTCGATTTTCAACGAATGTTTTTGACAAAAATATTGAGAATATATTGATAGAACGAAAAAAAGTTACGGATACATACATTGAAAAAGAAGCTTGCAGATCGTAAACAAGCGAATACGATTCCGATGTCCAATAATTAAAAAATTCGACGCTAGTCAGTCGAATACCATTCGGCAGTGGCCGTTTAAATAAATTGGGGTCGGTATTTATTAAACGAACATGCTGGGAGAGAAAAATTTTTTTTCTTTCCTATAGTAGAAACTGCTAAATTTAAGGGCGCTCAAAGGGTGTATACACAAAAAGCGAGGAATTCGAAACACGTCCCTATTCCGTATGTATGCCTTTAACCCATTATTTTGTATAGGTTTTCCCTATGTCTGGAACAATTTGCAGCTTATTCGAAAGGAAGAAAAAATGCTGGTGGAATACGAACACCACCGTGAAGTGCAATAAATGGGAGGCAACGTTGCGTGACTGGTGTATACGACAATTTTCATTTTTTCATATGCAGTTTTCCTCGTATTTATGTAGCTTTAATTCGGAAAAAAAGTATATCCTGTCAAAAAATGATCACTTTTCGAACGATTTTTTACCCCTTTTACTCGCTTGAAACTTAAAAAAACGATGGCAAAATATTATGAAAAGTGTTTAAAGAAATATTTGATTATTTAATCGACAAGTACATATTTGCACAAATACTTCATCAAAATTAAGTATTTGTGCAAATAATTAATGTTTATTTAAAATATTCTCGACTTAATAGACTAAATAACATGTTATTTAATGTACTACTAGCCCGAGATTCGCGCGCGAAATTTTAGGTATAAGATTTCATTCGGAGCTCGCCTAAAACAGTTTAGTAGGCACAACAACGCGCCACTTCACCAAATAACTTGTTTCTAGCCATAAACTGGCCGGAAAATCGTTTCAAAAATGTTAAAAAAAAACAATATGTCCTCCTTTTACTACGCGACGCAGCGCTCTGATGAAAATCGTTTCTACGGCAGTCCACTCCGCGCGCGAGTTATGAAAGCCGAGTATACTGCAGAGTACGGGCTATACCCGCGGAAGCGTCAGCGGCAGTGATGGAGTCATTATAAAATTTGAATTTTGCAGGTTCTCTTCGTGCGAACAAAGCTGCCTGCGCAGTGTATTGAGGGAATGAAAACTTACCACCGCGGGTCGAGAGGCGCTAGTCTCGCCAAACAATGTGGTGGATGTAATCATACACAGAACCGTATGTTTATATGGAAAAATCTTGTAAAAAAGACATATAAAAAATTATTGATTACTAGGATAATGTTATTACTAGAATTAGAAATACTTTGTACGAATGCCACACCATCGTCGAGGAATAATCCAAGGCCAGAAAGTGGTAAATTCTGGTATGATTATTATGTATACGGTGCAAGCTCTGGATCTCGCACTAAGTATATAGTAATACTACTTGTTACGCAACACTTATTTCGACGATTAAATTATCGATATTTGGATGAAATCTCATTCTTCTAATTTCATTAATCTTTCAGAATTGAACTTTTAACTACTTTAAAAACGTTTTTTTCAAATATAGTAATTTATACTAATTTATATAAACATTTTAAAGTCCCAATGCACGCGGCGCGCGTCGCTCGGCAGTTTATCGTCATCGAAGCGCCGGCGAAATTACCGAGATTCTCGAGCTGGCCGTGGCTAGACTTCTATATGTCTCCCCCTGTAAGAAGTAGGTACTAGGAATTTATATCAGAGCGCGGCATACATGGCCCCGAGCTTTTGCACGTCGCGCGGCTCCGGCGAGCTTTGTGCGTTTAGCTTTACGCCCGGCAATACAACGGCGGCGGGGGAAAAAATGTCGAAAGCGCGCCGAATTATTCGAATGCCGGTTGGGGAATTTATTGAGAATCCGCAGCCGCTGCAGGCTTTAAGGCCTGCATACGCCGCGAGGAGAGCGCGAATGGCACTTTTAACGCCAGTACTACGCTTGAAATTTACTTACCCGGACTCTCGACGACGAACAAACGTTTTTTTTTTTTTCATTAAGTCATCTTTTCGTCTTGTCTAATTAAGTCAATCTTCAAGAAGAATGTATATGCCAACTTTATCTACACGAATAGATTAATTGACCTTATATCTGCATTTCGCTACGAAATACCTTTTTTAAATATTGCCTTTTGACGAACTATCGATCCTCGTGGAGTTATGGCTCGAAGCATTTTTTTTTTTAAGTCGATAAAAAAATATTTCACGAAGGCACGACCAATCCAATTTCAATTGGAATTTTCATAGAAAGTGGACTGTTATAAGGGTTATTTTTTTACAACCGAAAAAAAATAATAAAAAAAAAATTGAATTTTTTATTTGAAATGCAAAATAGATTGTTTGTAAAAAGAATAATGCTATAAATTTTATCAACAATTAAATTTATTTTATCTGATGAATTGTATTCAGTTACTATGGTAAGTATTTTATTCTTTCCTAGAATTTTTTAATTTTTTTAATAAAATTTCTCTTCGCGTAGTTTTGAAGCACAGTCATCCGTTCAATATAAATAGGCTTCCAAAAGGTTACTCCGGAGCGGCTTTCAGTCCGAGCCGCGCAAAGGAACTTCCTTTCATTTTGCATTAGGCGCGATGAAAGGGATTGCGCTTTGGTGTGTACACTTTTTTCCGGGTTGCGATGAAAACTTTTTGTCGGCGCTCGGCTAATTGCGCTGATAGATTGGGCAAAAGTTTCGCGCGCAGTCTAATACGCGGATATTGTGCGGCGCCGGAACTTTTTGCTGCAATGGATAAGTTGATTACTGCTTCGAGCCAGCCTGACTTTTTGCACCGTGGCCGAACGGAAAAGCCGGCGCGCACGCTATATATACATCGGAGACGAGCATTTCGCCTCACTCTTCGCGCGCAATCAACAAATTCAATTTATTTATTTATTTATTCGAAATTAAACGAACGACACGACCTCGGATTAAAAATGGAAGGAAAAAAGCATTTACCAAATAGCTATAGACCGGGATTATTATTAATATTGCGTAGAATATGATTTAAGGGGGTCTGAAAGTCAATTAAAAATTCAAATTTCGCGCCGGAATTTAGAAGACAAAAAATGAACTATTTTCCTTATAACAAATGATAAAAATGAAATTACAACAAACGACGATTTAGTTGCCCTCCATTATGTAATTATCTATCATTTTACAAAATTTCAAGTTTATATTACAATACCACGACGAGAGAAGCTTGCAATGCGATTGTTTTATATTATTCAAGCTTTTCTAGAGAAATTAAATGAATTAATTAAAGCAACTTAAAGTTATTAAGAGCCTCAAAATTTGAAAAATAAGAGTATTCCAATTTCTCTTCATTTATGAAAATTTGCAATATTTATTTACTGTATTGTTCCTTGTTATTTTAGATTCGAGTTAAAATTTGAATAACAAATATAGCAAATTTATTACAATTAAATGCGTTAATGTATTCATGCATTTAAATGAAACGTCATTTTTCCTTTATATTTATGCGTGCAAATAACTGTTCGCTTCTGCTTGCTCCGCGACGAATTTGCATTTAGATTTATGCGAGAAAGGTTAACACTTCGTAATTTAGCATGCAATAATAGTATATTACGATACAAGTGCGATAAACGGGCGATTACCGCATTGGCGACGTTAGCGCCCGAGCGAGC
>JAWWEN010017195.1:0-20542 GCA_035582955.1 Sycophila texana | reverse complement strand
TTCTGGTAAAATTAACTATATTTCGGTTTACTAGGGTGTATAGTTAAATTTACTTTTGACTTTTTTCTCAGTGTACTTTAAATAATACATAATTACTCGAAATTACAGAATAATTGAAGTAAAAATGGCTCTTGTTAATTCAAAATTAAATTTTTCCCTTTTTATCGTATATCTCTGATTTTTAAACTACCCTGTATTGATCGGTCGCCCGTTGAAGAGAGACAGTCGACAACGGATCACGTAGTCTCATTAGAACCAATGAAATTAAGAGTGGCTAGCTTCACTTTTCCACTCATTATTTCTCTAAGAGAATATTTCATCCGAAATAGGCTCTTATCATTTCCCAAAAAAAAATGAGATACTCTATCCGTATATAAAGCGGAAGTACTATATTTCAGCCGTAATAAACGGTCTTCAAAAGTGAGCGCAGCTTGCGTAATCGCCCAGGAACGCTTCCCGGGTGTAATCCGCGCGTCGTTGGAGCGTCATCGAAGAACCGGTGGCGAACACAGAGGACAGTCATCGAGCACACCGGACCGCGGCGCCGGGATTGATCTGACGCGCGATTCAAATCCAAGGACGGCTCCACCGGCGCGCACCCGGTCCGGATAGTATCGGGAAATTGACATCGCACTTCGCCGACTCGCCATAATAGGGCTTTGCACCTCTCGCTCAACTCTCGCGTGTACCGGCCAAGTGGGAGTAGTCCGCGGGGGAAGAGGAAGAGAGAAAGAGAAGCGAGACCATTCTGCGCGCGGAGCGATAGCGCCGCGGCATGAATCTCCGACGGATGGACGGACGGACGGACGTACGCGAGAGGGAGTGAATCTCCGTCGAAAATCATCACCGAGGGCTTTTAGGCCCTATGAATGCCGGCCAGGAGCCAACTGTTATGCACTCCGCCGGCGCGCGGAAGACCGCGCGTCTCTCGCCCGCCAGCACCCCGAGCGGTCCGACCCCCGGCAGATCCGACCGAGTTAATGGCACAAAGCGCGAGGCGGGGGCGTTAATAAAATTTACGCTTGGCTGCCTTACCGGGGATCTGTCGCGACGTACACACGGTAAACTACTGCTTCAGTCTTATTGATTTGTAGCGCAATTTATCGTTCCTCCCATTGAACTGTATAGAAGTTTTTTTATTTTACTCTCTAAAATTCAATCGTTGAATTTTCAATGATTATTAATACTACTACTTTGTTCTGGTTGTTAATATAATTTCCCTAGTAAAATGGTGTAATTTTAAATGGAAGTGAATAACAATGATAATATGCTAATTTATTTTCCAACAGTGTAACGTTTCATTAATTAAAATTGTTATCGAAATGTCTGTGTATAAAATTAATATCTCACAGCAATCCGCTTCGGGGAATAAAAATTAAGCCGCTTGGACAAGAAATCGACACTTTGTTTTTTGTTGCTTTATTGTCCCTTGGTGATTATAAAGTTTTCGCAGGTTAACGATGATTATAAGAGCAGTGTAATAAAACCAATAAATTTTCGGATACATTCGATAAGGTTTATACACTGTAATTGCAAAGCCGCTTTTTTTCATAGGAATCGTAAAGTTAATTACCAGCGTGATACGAAGCTTGATGTCGCGTGTGCGGCCGTCCACGTACCAGTAATATTAGTAATATTCACAATAACGGTTGAATTTCATTTGCGAGGCCTTCTTTCCTCTCTCCGGGCGCAACAACAAGGGACAGTAGCTCTCTTAATGAACTCTTTTTCTTTCGTAAACCCGGAAAAAGGAGCGTGGCGCCAAAAAAAAAAGCTTCTGTAAATAAAACCCGAGCTTAATATCCCTCTCTTTTAAGCAGGTCATTATGAGGGTCGGCGTGGGGAGCGACTTACGATTCACCGACTCTTGCGCTGCTGCACCCGCCCACACACACACACACACACACAAGCAGCGGGGAAAAACACTGCGCGAGCTCACCGAGAAAATGACGAAAGAATTGTAGGCTATAACGCGGTGGAGCAGCCGGTGAAACACGAAAGCTTACTTACGGAAATTAGAACAGCTCGTTATGCTGAAACGTCGATAAAGGCGGCGACGCGCGTGCGTTCGCCATAATTTTCCAAGAAAACGTAGCTTTCGACCAAAATTGCACGCTCCATCGCGAGCGAACCGCGACTCGTAAATGCCGCGGCGCACGCGCTCCAATAATCGCGCTTGCATTATTTGTCCGGGGCATTCGATGCAGTCCACCCGCGACGCGCTTTTCCTCCGACGGTTTTGCAAGCTCCGAGAGGGGCACTACCAGCGGGGAATACGTGAAAAACAGCGGACAACCCGGCGAGATACGCAAACAGCCGGTCGTAGAAACGCTCGACCTGGATTCGCGCGTGTGTTTATAGTGCGCCTCTAACGGCTTTATTACTGGCGGCCCCTACGAGGATAATGAAACGGGCCTCGCACGAACAACCCTCCCCCCCCCCCCCGCGTAAACACAGCGCGACTGTCGTCGCACACGAAAAACCGGGCGTTCAAAAGTTAAAAATTTCGTCGAGCGCGCTGTCCTCCCATCATCGGGTTTTGGCAACGTTCGTGAATTAGCGCTCGCTAATGAAAATCCGACTTGACAAATCGGAGGGCTCGGCCCGCATTAATAACCGTCCGCGGGTAGGATCGTGCTTTCTAGCTCCTGCTAATTCCTCTCTTTTTTTTTCGTGTTTGTTTCCGAGTTTTTGTTTGGGCGAAAATCGTATAATGGAGAAATTAAGGGCGAGAAGGGGCGTCAACCGGTCATTTGTCACATTTAAAAGAAGTGGGCGCCCAGCGGGGTTCCGAGTCGTTAGATGGTATCGCGAAACGCGGAGCGCGAAATACGGTGCGTCAAAGGCGAAGACGATGAGATTGAATCTCTTAGGCGAAAAAAAAATTGGCTTGTTCTCCTTCGATCTCTGTTTCTCTTGTGTGAGCTTTGGCGAGCGCGCGGATTTGAAACGTTTGTCACGTCAAACGATGGATGGCTTTGGTAATCGCGGGCCGAAGTTTTTTCGTCAAACTTGTCTTGATTTATACAGCAAAGTACTCAAATCAAATAGTCATTACGATACAGTAAAACGTTAAAATAAATCATAATAATTTTTAATAAATTATGCTAACGGCTCGATAAAGTCTGTAGGGACGACTTACTTCTCCTCGGCTTGTATATTCGAATTTATATATAGACACGGTATGCTTAGGCCTTTCGACCTCATTATACCAGTCTCATTTTTCACCCACAGCCACATCACGCCCTCTCGCCTAATAAGCAATTTTGGCAATACCGCGTGCGAGTTAATGATAATGATTCTCCGCATCAATCCCCTCGACCTTCATTCGAGCGCACCAATTAACCCGTAAAAACCCTCCCGGAACGAAGCAATCGCCAGCCAAGAGCTTAATTCGCATAAAAGCGTTTTATCACAGTCCGCTTGACCGCAAATTTTATTCAAATCCACTTTTGTCCATTAATGCCGGCGTCGGAGGGGTTCTCGCGTGGCGTGAGTCACGCGGCAAGCAGCCGCCGGTTTATTATCGCGTCATCAATAACGGCTCGGCGCGAAATAATTCGACGGTAATTAGCGTGCAATTATTTCATTAGCGGCGACGTTTCGCGCGCTCATTGTCGGATCGGACCAATTAATTTTCTTTGCGCCGCTCGGCGCACGGCGACAATGTGTTGCAGAGAACCCCGAGACCGATTGACCATTATTTCGCGGTGACAAAAGGCTGCTCGCGCGAGCGAACAGTTGGCGGTGGACGAAAAGAGAGAGTAGCCGGCTGCGCCGCTGGACTCCGAACGCCGGTAATTTTGCGCGAGCAGAGAGAAACAGAGAAGTCCGGCCAACTGTTGGCGAACGCTGCTCTGCCGCCTGTATGCCTCCCCGCGGCAGCCCGAGCGGGAAAACGCTCGATTTCCCTGGCTTTGATGCCGACTGATGGTGGTTTTATATATACGTGTGTAGGGAGTCGGACCTTCACTGGCCAGTTTTAATTCTGTGCTTTTGCGCGTATTTTTGAAGCGGGGGATGTGCTGCACAAACGGATTTAATATACGCTGGGC
This sequence comes from Sycophila texana, assembly GCA_035582955.1. NCBI lineage: Eukaryota > Metazoa > Arthropoda > Insecta > Hymenoptera > Eurytomidae > Sycophila > Sycophila texana. The sequence goes on along the minus strand of JAWWEN010017195.1, from coordinate 16,487 downwards.
AATTTGAGGCTTTAAGGGGAAAAGGTGAAAAATTGCTTTGAACCTCGCCGTATGGTAATCAATTGTGTAATTAAATTAAAATCTTTTATGAGACAAATAATTGCGATTTATTTCAAAGTAGTATCCTATAATAATTATAAGCAAGAATAATACTTTTTTAATATACATAATTGCCTTTTCTTTAACGTCTTCATTATACTACTATTATGATTCAGGAAACAAATTTATTCAATCGCTTGTTTGCTTTCAGTAGCCACAGAGTTCGCTCGTTTACTCTAAGTTTATTATTTTCTTAATAATTCAGACTGGCGAACAGGAATGTTTTCCTATACACTGCAAAAAAATGAGTAAATTCAAAAAATGATTTCTTCAAGTAGTGACAAGTAAATAGTTTCATTGAATTAACTAAATCTTTTGTCGAATCATCTAAATATTCCGTTGAAGTAACTTTATTTAGCAGATTCAATATAAAATATTTAATTCAATGAAACCATTTGCTTGACGAAATGTCACTACTCGAAGAAATGTTACGATGAATTTACTAATTTTTTCAGTTACACTGGATTACTTGAAAATAATTTTAACATATACATATTAAATGAAAAAAGGTTTCTGAGGAACCTAACAAAGAATTTTCGAGCCTGGACGAAATAGATAATCGTGGATCAAAAACGTCAAGTGTCCTTAAAATATTACCGAACGAAAAAGAGAGTCGATATAAGGTTCAAATCGCCAAGCGCATTACCGCGAGAGGAGCATTGTTCAGCGCAGCGTTTATTATAGAAAACATTTCTCTGGGACTGATCGACAAAAGAACCTAATGAACACCGTTCCATAATTGATGCGAGGAAGCGGCACCGCTAAGCGAGTAGTTACCCGCTGAAAAGCGTATATGGAGCGCGCCACATAACAAAAACGCGAACAATGACGCTCTTCGCGGTAGCGTCGGTCAATCGCCATCGCTTAACCGAATGAAAAGTCTTTAGCGCGCGCCCGAGTCCTCCCACCTATTAAGCCTTCGAGCATGCGGCCAGAGAGCAAACACACGCCCGACGCGCTAAACCCCCCCCCCCCCCCCCCGCCGTATAATTAAGCGGCGCGAAAAAAGAGGCGGCCCTCGAAACGCGTTCGCGTTTTTGCACGCCTGCACATTTATATACACACACACACAAATGCATATACACCCGCGGACGCGACAAAAGAGGCCATAGTGTGTAAACGTGCGGGGTCGGTCGCTCGAGAGTCATCGATGTATAGATTAACTTGGCCAGCGGAGAGAGAGAACGAGGGTCTCGGGTTCTCAAGAACCGCCACTCGTGGAGGTCAGCGGTGCATAGCTGGCCACGGGCGCTGCCTTGGCCCGAGTGCCGCACTTTTGTGCGGCGCGCATTGCCACCCTCCGATAAAGGAAGCTGCACTCGTCGGGCATTCGGGGGATCCGCTTTCGCCTACAGACTGCGGAGAAAATTTTACGAGGGGAGACTAATTTTTAAGGGTGATTCTAGCTGCTTTTATGAGTAGGTCGTGCGTCCGGGGTGTTCTGTTAATTAAAGTTTTATGAATTATTAAAGTCAGTCTATTATTATCTTGTAAATGGTTAACGACAAATCCATAATAATAAATAATTATCATATAACTGCACAATGTACTAATTAAAGTAAACATTTGTCTACGCACTCTGTATTATTAATCGAAATAATAATTATGCTGGAGTAATCACATTAAAAATGCACAATAATATTATCAAACGGCATATGTGTATTTAGTATAACACTTTTAAGATTTCAAATAGCAGGGTGTGCATCGCGGTAGACTGCAATTTCGATGCACTCGTCACTTGCATATAAAAATCCAGCTCTTGGTTATGCGATTCCGGCGGTTCGCCAGGCCCTCACGCGCAGACGAAAGGGGGAAGGCAGAAAAGGTGTTGGAGGCCGGGCTTTCGGGAAAATAAAGCAAAGGCGCGTAGAAGAAAAGAAGGGGAGGCGCGCGGAGCGGTTTGTTGTCACCTCGGCGACCCCCGGGGCGCGGCCGACAATCGGCCGCTTAATAAGAGAGCGTTTATCGTTTTCCATTATCCGGCCTTTCGGGGGCCGCGCGTCGCAGACAGTCCCCGATCGTTAAACTGGCCCGCGCCGGCTGCGTCGGATAAAGACCCGCCGAGGGTGCCGTCGCACAATCGGCCATTGTGCACCGCGGGCGAAAAAACCCGATCACGCTAAAAGCATTTTCCAAAGAAATATACGAGGGCGCCGCCACTTCAATACACGCCGCGGATTTTTCGCGTTTTTAGTTCACTCATGACGTTGGAATTTTAGCGTATAGTCTCTATCGCTCCGGTGATTATTCGTAAGCGACCGATGCACAGGTATAAGTCCGCATAATTTCGAGGAGCTTAGTATCTGATGACTTTGTTCGGGTCTGGAAGGGTTGCTGGGGCTCGAACAATAATAAATTACACTTTTTATTTCGAGAGAAGGGCGATAATCTGATTTGCAAAGGAATCAGTATTTATTAAATTTACGAGGAGAGAATTTGAATCGTTGAATTCTCGATAATCGAATTAATCTATTTTGTCTATTATCCCAGCACGGGTTTTAAATTATCATACGGTTCGTTCTAGCGTTCGATTCTAATGCCATAATCAGATGTAAAGTAAAAAAAATTTAATTTCCAGTTTGACGGTAAAGTGCTCCTCATTGTGTTGCGAGATCAGCCAGATGCTCGAGCAGAATAACTCAATTCCGGCCTGATTGAATTAAACATTTATCTCAATTAAATCAAAACGATTAAACCGTTCGAACGCGGCCGAAAGTTCTTAATACAGCCCGGTATATAGGTATTTCCCTCGTTGAAAAATTTTGGAAGCGCTTGTTTAGATTGGCCCTAACAAGATTCGCTCATAGCTCCCTCCACTAGTTCAATTAAGCGATCGCGCGGCGCGCATTGTTCGGTGTAACGAGTAAATAAAATTAATTAGCGCGGCGGAACTCGTCGCAATTACGGCCTTATTTCACCGAATCAGTTGCACCTTCAAAACTCCGAATTGCCGTTCGTCGACCGGCTGCGTTATATATGTATATATATATATATATATTCGCGACTTGAGCATCGGATAATTCCATTAAGAGCAAATTGAAATTTCACAGTGAAAATTTTCCAGCGCCGAGCATAATAAACGCATTTAAAAGGGGGGAAAGAGGGAGGGACGCAGAGGCGCACGGCGCGTATATACGCCACCGGGCGCAAGTGTGACAAAGGATTCCTGTCTCCTGCGGCTTTGACTGGCGTGGAGCAGCTGCCGTCTGTTTACCGAATTATCCCCGCGACCGTAAATTTTTCGCTTCCGCGTGTCAGCTCCACTCCTTATCTGTCGAATCATTAATTATTTGTAAAACTGATCCGACGTAAACAGCGCACTTTTCTCTCTTTCCCTCTGATTAACGATCGGCTTTATTATTTTATTCTCTCTTCGAGCCAGATTTGGCATACGTGCCTCTCTCTCTCTCTCGCACTCTTCTCAATTCTCGGCGCGGAAATAAAAATTTTGAGAATCGGGGCCGAGCTAGCAGCTATAAAAATATCGCACAATAACGATTTCCGCCTGGCTCGCGTGAGATAAAAGGCCGCAGATCGGTAAGCCGCGACGCAGGGCCCGTAGATTTGGATATCTTCATCCGCGGCCTGCCCCGTCGGGCCCGCGACAATGGGGCCCCCGCGCGCACGCCGCCCGACAAAGGAGCAACTCAGCGCCCGCCGCTCTTTCGGACCGGAGGAGGGACCTGACGGCGTCATTATGCCCGCATCGGCCGAGGTATATACCCGCTCTCGCCCGACTCCCTTTCAATTTCGGCGGTGGCATACACCCAATACTCGCATGCCGGCCGAGCCAGGTGTGAAGAATTTCATTATGTTGCCGCAGTGACCTCCATCGTGATTTTCTTCTATATAAAATTGTAAATTTGCCGCTCACCGTCTCTCTTCTCTCTATTATCTACCCTCGCCATCGGTTGCGTCTTTTTTCCACGTAAGTTTCTTTTATACATTTACTGCTAGCGGACAGATTTAATGCCGTGAGGTTTTGTAAGCGATAATTTGGTATTTCCATCGTATTATTTATGAACCGAAATTTTCCACATTTCTGAAGCGCTCGTTAGGATGCACTCTTCGCTCGCTGGGAAAATTTTATTCACTTGCGTGCCTTGACTCCACTCGAATCGCTGAAAAGAAGAGACCGTCGAACTTTACTTCTCCCCTGCGCGCCACTGTTTACACTCAACATTTCCATAACTCGTATAACGAAAAGTTATATTTGCAAACGACCGAAGTGGCACGGTCGACTATTAAAAATTCGAAGAATGCCCGCGGGCGAATTTTCTTAGCCCGGCTCGCGAAATAAACGTTTCGCGTTAAAGTTAATAAAATGATTTTGCAGGTACGTCTTACTTAGCAAGCAATAAAAGCCGAGGAGTGGCGCTCGTTGCTGAGTTTAACATCTCGATATTCCGGCGCTCCCTGCCTCGAGCACACGCCGCGAGATATATGCCCTCGCGCCCGGCGCGGCTTGGCGCGCGCAGTTGGCTGGAATAACGAGTAGAAGCCGTAATCCGCGCGCCAAGTCAGGAATGCACTTTCCGAATCCGCAATATAAACCCTGCAGAGAGCAGAGAGAGGAAGAGAGAGAGATGAAAAGAGATAGTGAGAGGATGGCTCGACGGCGCACCCAGCCATACAGGATCAGCGAGGTACATACCGGGGCAAATGTCGGATGATGCCATTACGAGCCGTTTATACGGAAAGGAAACGCCGGCTGTACGCGGCTCCGCTCCCTGCAACTCCCTTAAACGCTTCATCTTGCGAGGGAAAGCCGCATCAATGGCGTCAAACGACTTAGGCGCGCGTAAGGCGCAGGTTAATTTCGGAACAGCGAAGCGATCCACCCACGCATGTTTGCAGACCTATGTACCACTCGGCGCTACGATACCCGCTCGTTTGTTACGATTTCGCTTGCGAAGTCCGACTGTATAGTGACAAAACTGTTGCTGTTACACTGACACTGAAATTTATTTTTTTATTTTATTTTTGCAAAGTACCTTGAATTAAAATTGGAGCCAGCTATTCTGAAGTACACTCGCCTCGAATTGAAACTCGAAGAGCAATTCAAATATTTGCAACGTCGCATGAAAATTTCTAAGCGCTAGACAAGGATGTATAGTTTTGTCATCTCTGTGTAGCGTCTAGAAATTTTCATGCGACGTTGCAAATTTTTAAATTGTTCTTCGAGTTTCAATTCGAGGCGAGTGTACTCACATTAGTAAACAATCTACCTGCACTCATTTTTATTTAAAACTTTTTTTATTTGTATTAATCATATATACTATTAAGAAAAAAAGAAATAAGTACGTAACATTTTACTAGCTGCTCACCTACCCTTATCCGTAAATTCAACCCAAAGGATTACCACAAATTTATTACGATATATAAATTATCAACCTACGGAGAATTTAATGACACCATAATTCAATATAGTAACGCGTTTAAATCTCAATAAAAACGAAAAAAAAGCTCGGCTAGGAAATAAAATCCCCTCTTTCAGCATCTCCAGTCCGAAAAAAAATTCCTTATCAGCCCTCTCAACGCATATGCTCATCCATTTATCCTTGAGGCGACGATGAAGGCTCCTTAACCTCCACGACTTTAGGCACGTGCGACAATGGAAATCGGACTCCACGCGTGCGTCCACGTCTATATTTTACGCTGAAAATAACGCGGACCGTCGGCTTAGGCAGTCGATCGAGCAGTGGCCGTTACCTAATTGCGCGATAGTTTGCCCGGCGGAACCAGGCTCCGGCCGAGGTTTATGTAAACGATGGGTTTATGGGCGCCGCGGGATAATGGGCTCGTTCGTTAGCATTATTTGTCATGTCGAGGGAACGGAGTGGAGGCCGTTGTGCAAGATTTAAAATTGAATAGTTGATATGCGGACCTGGAGTATGACTGATTGGTATTGTGCGTAAGTGGAAAATGTTAATTAGCTTTGTGGAGGTTTTGAAGCCTCGTGTATAACCAGCCGCTTGCATTGATTTTTCGACTATTTATTAATTGAGATACTTTTTGTTTGATTCTAAACGTGAAATCGTTATTGGTTTTTTATGCCAAGAATGAAGCGACTTTTTGGCCGTTTATTGGCCAGTTTTAACAATGGAGAAAGGAAAGATAATAATGTAAGAACAATTGATTCATCGATGGGAGTAAATTATGACAAACTCCAGTATGACGAGTGTTCGTGATTAAGTGTGTTAGTTGAATTTCATTTGACAATTGATTACTTTGATAATTGAAAATAATTAGATGAATAAGTTACCTATATTGTGCGTAAAATCTGCTTGTATAGTTATTTAATACATATATTTAACAGATGATAAAAAAAAAACAAAACAAAAATTCATGGAAATGACCCCTGATGTTCTTAATTATTAAATATTACTTTTGGTACTAATTTGCATTGATAAATATATAAATTTTTCTTGTCTGATTGTATTCTGTTATCTACTTTAAAACGAGAAATTTATTTAACAAAATTAATCATTTTTCCTTGAATAATATACATACTGTATAAATATTATAATATTTTAATTATTTATATATTATGCTGTAAGGTTGGCTATTTAAAGATAAAAGAATGAATTTTTTTCTGCGACGAGGGAAAAATCACTGGATTGACCCGAGAGTCCGGCGGTGTCATTTTACTAATCAATCGTTTGCCCGAATGACCACCGCACAGGATAATAACAGAAGTAATCTGGATTATCACCTTTCCTTCGAACAAAGGATGTAACTGGAGAACCGTCGACGAAAAAAAATTCGATCAGTGCCACTAAATAATAAAATTATTTATTTGCAAGATCTCCAGAGTACATCATTCAATGTAATAACTGAATTCATGAGAACAAAATTTTTATTATTTATATTTAAACTTTAAACGAGCTAAAAGCCCAATAATACAAGAACAATAATTATTATATAAAAAATTTGAAAAAAAAAGTGTTTTGTATTTACAAGTAATGTGAACAAGGATATTTTTAATACAAATTATCATAAATTATAGAACTCAACACATTGTTGTTTTTTTTTTATTTAGTTTATTTTCAAACATAAGTTATGATTGATTAATTGAACAAAAAAATTTCTTTTTATGAAGAAATATCTCAATGCTTTAACCAAAAACCAATCAAATCAAAAGCTGAACCGTTTTCTTCATCCATCGTCAATTCTGAAAAAAAAATATATAAAAATCAATCGATGCGCACTTGGCTTAATTCACTCACTGTGAACCCACTATACTAATTGACTCATCGTAAAAAAGGGCAAAAGCAAAAAAAAAAAATCGTCAAGCGTTAGGACGATCCCGCGATGATCCGGAATTTGCATTTCCGTCAAGCGACGATCGGCGATAACGTGCTAATTAATAAGCTGGCAGCGGACAGCTTGGCTGCTTCAAACGGATTGTCGAAAGCCGCTGATAAGGGCAGCGGTAGTTAACGAGTGCACGGGGAGGCGCCGGCGTAAGCCCGACTTAACGATCATCGCCGCTGGTTACTCAATGCCGAGGCGACCGCTCACTGCATCATTTTCCGCGATCAAAGTGACGTCTGCAAGTTGCAAAAGGCTGCGGTCAAGTATTTCCCATGGAATTTTAAATGTCAGTTGGGTATTATATATATTTTTTTATTTTCAGGAGAATTTTAGACGGGAATTAATGTTTAGAGATGGTAGGGATCAAATTTAGTTTTTTTGGAAAAGGTTACGGTCATGTATATCTTATAGGGAATTTTAACCCTGTAAAAATAAATAAGTGAAATTTTGTAAAGTAGGTGAATAGTCACTTGTTCCACGTGAAAAATTTTCCATTTGTTGCAATAAGTGGAAGATATTTAATGTGAAATATTTAAGAAAGAAGATGAAATTTAGAGATAATGTCAGATGGATTTTATTTATTTATTTTTTCTATTCAGGAGAATTTAAATGGGAAATGTTTACATATTGATATATGTCTATAATGTTCGATGGTGGAGATTAAATTTAGTTTTTTGAATTCAATGTATAAAGAAAAAAAGTTTTCGTGTATGTGTATACGAAGGGTAATGTGAATCTTGAGTGCAGAAGGGAGATGAAACTTTTCTCATATGTTCGCATGCATTACACTTTGTTGAAAACACTTTAAGTCATTCAAATACGACGGACAATATTAGATAATACTTACGAGAACGCCCCTTTACTTGTCCCATTCTCCCCTTTTCTAAGAACTAAATCTTCGATTTGTTACAATGGCAGTATTTTAAAAATGATTTTAAATTTATGAAGACAAATTCGAACGTAACTGTTGGATAACCAACTGCAAAATTAAAATTACAATTGAATGATTCATTACAGAACGTGACTAACAACAGATTTTCTATTCAGTAATTAATAAGCAATTAAGAATCTCGTAACAATCAACCACAAAATCTCTTAGATGAACGAACCTGCATCTTTTTCGCGTAATTTTTACAGGAAAATCGCCGTAATTTTTACGAGAAAATCACCGTAATTTTTACGAGAAAATTCTCTCAGTGTTATTAAACAAACGAAACAAAAAAAAAAAAAAACTCGTCGAATCGGTGCGTCCACCTCGCGAAGGGCATCCCCGGGGGTTGGGGTGCGCGCGCATCCTGCTCGCCCCCACCCCCGCGGAGCGGGGAGGGGGCGGTCCAGGGGGTTGCCCGGGCGCCCTCCTCCGTCGCCTGTTGCGGGCCGCGCGCTCGGAGTCACTCCCACCTGCGGTCGCGTGAGAGTGGCACGCGACCACGTGGCCTTCCACGCTGTCTGGTCGCGCGACCGCTTCCAGTCGCTCTCGTGATACTCGCCAGCTCGCGTGGCCTCGGCCGAACGCTGCGCCGACGGGCCTCTTATCGCGCGCTCCTCCGCATTTCCTCCCTGGAGGATGACCCTTTTCGTGGAGTCTCATGCCGACGTGACTATGGTGTAACCGTACAACTGTGAGTTTCGTGGGTGCTTCGTACCTCTTGCAATTGCTATTAGGCAAATTTGAGGAGGAATGATCAGTTTGATATAGTTATATTGGTCCGGAGGATGTGGGAGTGTGAAATTTTATTTAAGAACTGAACGCAGTGCCGTCGAAATTCCAGAAAAATTTTAATTCATTGAAAGTAATCGTTGTAATTAATCTAGTTTGTACAGTGGGAGTGAATAATTTGTAATAAACCAACAATAACAAAAATTAATTAACTAAACATTATTTCGTGGATTTCTATAACTTCGTAGAAAAACATTTTTTAACTTCATCAAATTATGATAGTACTCGAAAGGAAGTGTACCTTATGTACATTATAAATAAATGCAACAATAAAAAAATCAAATGTACATTAAATCAACTTTCTGTGACATCCTGACACTGAGTTTACCTTCCTAATTAAATAAAACCGACGAAAAGTGACATTTACCATAGTCAGCTGTTGAAAGCTCGGCCGACTGAGGAGAGCGGAGCTTCGTTCCGACGACATCACATACACGCAACAGTAAAAAATCAAGTATACATCAAATCAACTTTTTTGTGACATCCTGACACTGAGTTCACCTTCCTTATTAAAAAAAAAAACGACGAAAACTGACATTTACCATAGCCAGCTGTTGAAAGCTCAGCCGTCTGAGAAGAGCGGAGCTTAGTTTCGACAACGTCACATAAATGCAACAATAAAAAATCAAGTGTACATTAAATCAGTTTTCTGTGACATCCTGACACTGTGTTTACCTTCCTAAATAAAGAAAGTCAAAAGTGAGAATTACCATGGCCTGCTGTTGAAAGCTCGGCCGACTGAGGAGAGCGCGGAGTTTCGTGTCGACGACGAAATATAAATGCAACGATAAAAAATCAAGTGTACACTAAAACAGCTTTGTGTAGCATCCTGATACTGAGTTAACCTTCCTAATTTATAGAAAAGTCAAAAAGTGCCATTTACCATGGCCAGTTGTTGAAAGCTCGGCCGACTGTGGAGAGCGGTGCTTCGTTTCGACGGCGAAATATAAGTGCAACAATAAAAGATCAAGTGTATATTGAAACAGCTTTATGTAACATCGTGATACTGTGTTTATCTTCCTAATTAAAAGAAAATTCGAAGAGTGACATTTACCATGGCCAGCTGTTGAAAGCTCGACCGACTGAGGAGAGCGGAGCTTCGCTCGACGAGGCTCGCCCCGAGACCGGCTCTCGACGGCGGGCGTCGGGGCCTTCTGGCAAGGAGGAGGAGGCGTGACTAAGGAGGCGTCGTCCGCCAGGGAAGACGAAGAAGGCTCGAGGCCTTCCGAGGCCATCGAGGATGCCGCCACATCCGCCGTTTCCTGGATGTACAGGCTCTTCGGTAAGCGCTGAGCTTAGTCAGACCACGGTTAAATTTTTCACTTGCTTCTGAATTAGTCGTATTCCGAATCGTTCAATTGTCCGCAGTGAAAGTAAATTAATGAAGTATCAACAAAAAAATATAATAAATTAATGAATTCCAAAGAAAAAAATGATGATGATCGGTCACTTAATTTCGTAGAATGAGAAATTCCCTGTTTGTCGAATATTTTAAGTTTGATAAAATTTTTAGAGGCATTAACTAACAATAAGTTTAATTTGTTTAAAAAGATGGCGATACATTTTATTTTGCATTTACATGACTTACTAAAAGGAAAAATTAAACTTAATACGCTAACCTTAAATGAAAAAAAAATCTTAAGTAGAACAACTCGAGTATGGTCAGACATACGCAAGGAATACTCGCTTTACTGTGCGCCCTTTTAAAAAATTATTTGGAGAAATGTTTAAAAGTAAGAAGATATATTATTTAGTGAAATATAAATTGTTGCATTTCCATGTTTAAATAATTAATATGTGGTCTATTGGCAGATATAGAAATGCGGTTTAAAGTTTCGACCAGTTTAAATCTTTCTAGTTAATGAGTGCATTTAAGTTCCGCGAATCTGTGATTTTACCTTTGTTATGCTAATTAGATGGAAAACATTTTTAATTGATAATGAGTTAAAGGAAAACGGTTACGTAATTAATGAAACATTCGGCGCTTTTACGAAAACTGTGCGCAATAGTTTCCCTGGAAATTTTTAATGAGAACGTTTCGAGTCTAAAAAGTCGTTTTTTTCTTTACTAATTTTAATATAAATGTTAATAATATGTATATTTATTGAATGTTTACTTGTGCAAGTGATAACATTTATTTATTTTTAGAAATAACTTTGTCGCATTATTCAAATAAAAATAATGTATAAAAAAAATTGGGCTTCATTCAAATTTGCATTTTTTTAATAATATTACTGCAAATTAAATAACACTATCTTCATTAAATCAAAATGCTAAATAAATAAATAAAATGTTTAAAGTGATTTATACGTATGTAATAAATAAAAAAATAATAAAATAGTAGATAATTTTAATTTAATTTAATTTGGTATTAAATAATTGTTAATTTTATCAAAGTTCATTGAACTCCTTATATTAACGTAGAGTTCGATAGATTATTTTCACATATCAATCAGAAAAGATCGATCTACGGTCTATTAAGTGTAACTTTTGCAATCAACTTCTTGAATAAAAATTTAATCCATAGGAAACTCATGAAAATGCGCGGTAATTTTTTCACTTATACACACTAAAAAACCAAAATGTTATAGATCTCCAACATGTTGAAATATTCGGTTAAATCAATAAAATAATTTCACAAGGAAGATTTTAATTAAACAAAATTTTCAGTTGTATCTGCAAAATTTCTTTTCAGTTAACTAACTCTGCAGCCAAACAATCCAATGATTTTTCACTTTTTAACTAATTGAACTATCAGCAGACTCGATCCACAATCAGGATTATAATTTTTCCAACTCTAAAAAAAAGACTCCAGCAGCAAAAATTGCACCGCGCGAGAATAAAACTAAAAAAAAATCACCGCACGATTGACGAAACCCTCGTGAACCCACCGTTGCTCAACAGACGAGGGTGGAATCTCGCTGGACGGCTCCAGCAGTGTGGCGGACCGGCTGTCGGACTGCTACGCAGGCTCGACCGTCAAGCAGCAGCAGGTGCACCGTTGCCGGTCGACAGGCGACGGCGCTGGCCTAATCGAGGGCTTCGCCGGTGGCGCACAACAGCTGGCCCCGGGGAATATGGTGGCGCAGGAGGGTCAAGCCGCGCACAGCTACGGCGAGCTTTTGCGCCAGCAGCCCGCCAAGGAGCCGCGCGAGCTCATCTCGCTGGAAGAGCTGAGGCCGCGCCCGGACTCGTCGCGCCTCGCCGCCACCTCCTCCTCCGCCGCCGCCGCAGCACCGACCTCCGGACACGCCTACCATCATCAGCAGCAGCCCCAACAGACCTACTTCAGTCTCGCGTCCGTCCAAGAGTAAGACTTTCTTTGGGACAACTTGACTTTTGCCCGTGGGAAAAAAAGACTGCAGAATTTTCTGCGGGGTTTTTACCTGCGGAAGATTCTGTAAAAAATTTTTACAACATTTTTTTTTGTGCAGACATTTTTGCAAAAAATTTTCTGTAGAGATTTCTGCAAAAAATTTTCTGTGGAGATTTCTGCAGAATTTTCTGCAGGCGAAAACCTTGCAGAAAAAGCTGCAGAAAATTCAGCAGAAATGACAAATTTCTGCTGAATCTTTTGCAAAGTTTTCTGCAGAAGATGCTGCAAACTTTTTTCCCACGGGATTACACGTGACGGTGGTCGATCGATTTCTTTTTTTATTATTTTGGTTGATTTCATATCGTGGTCTCTGATGAAGAAAGAAGCACATATAAAAAAATATCTATTTTAATTTGCCAATTTTTAAAGCATTAAATATAAGTAAATTCTTAAGGGACCTGATAAAATAACGATATCATACGATAATCTGAAGTTATCAGGTTTTTGGGAGAATTTACTTTACTTTAGTGCTCAAAAAATGACAAATTAAAGTAGGCCTTTTTTTAATTGTGTGATATTAGATGGTGGTGGATCAGCAAATTAATCCATGAACATTAGAGGTAAAAATCCTGAGTGTAGAAGGGTATTTAAGGAAAGTGTGTGTGTGTGTGTTTTTTTTTATTGCGGAGTAGAAATAACTTTTGTCTGAGGTAAAAAGAGGGATGCTTCGAATTCGAAATCGATAGAACAGAGCTTTCTTTCTAATGGGTGAAATCTTTTCTACTTTATGTAATTTTTTCTCAAGAGTTTTTTTTTACTAGTCCTCTGGCATTACTGGGATAATAATAATAGTTAAAGCAAAAAAAAAAAAAAAAAAATCAACTTGATTCAAAAGGATGCTGCGAACAACTCAAAGCTCAATTTTTTCAGACATAGAGTAATAACTGATTTTCTTACTCGAATGAAGTAATATTTTGCCTTTTTCACAGCACTTTATTTACGCAATTACGTCATTGCGAGAGTGATGCTTTACTGAAAGAAATACATTGTAACGTTGCGGTAAACGCTGATCTGCATCAGCTCAACATTTTAATAATTTATTCTGCTTCATCATCATTGACAGTGAAGTTGCAAAAAATAATTTACTTTTTTTTTCTTGACTAACAACCTACAATTTTTGCTTTGCTTAAAGTGATTATAAAAAGTACACAAGTAACACCGTAAAAATCTTGCGTAATCACCGAATTTTTTTATTGTTTATAGAAGAAATCACAAGCTATTACATTAATTTAAAAAATGACATTATCTAATGATTAAACGATTTAGCAGAAGCGATAGTATTTTATTAAAGTAACATGTTACGCAGTTGCTTCTCCGAATCGCGGCATATTATTGCGCAATAGCGCGCTCGCCGTATCGCTAATCAATAAACAACTTACCCCTATTGCCAATTATTTAGTACTCAGCCTTCAGTGATTTCAATGAGTGTCATGGCAAATTAGTTTAGAGCCAGCAAGAGACAATATGAAATTCAATTACGCAATGATGACTATTATTGTAAATCCTTCGGCACGAATAAAATCATTAATTCTCAATAAATATTTAAATTTTATACAAATCGTAAAATATATTTGTTTCTTATCATTTGCTTTTCTTGTTAGTTTACTATAAGCAGTCTTCGTTGTATTTATTTCTTGTTTTGCATGAATTTATGCACTGAATAAGTAATTTTTTTTTTTAATCGTTGTATAATACTTCAAATAAAGCCAATCTTCTTCTTTTTTTTTTCAAAATAAATAGTTTTCGTTGTAGAATACGTTTTTTACAAAAGTTGTAAAGTACCAAATTAAAAGCTCATTAGTAGATTTATCGCGGAAATAAACGATGTGGTTCGCAAATTCTTTTTACCTGATTTACATCGATTGAAGATACTGTTTCTGAGCTTGTTAACTTTTTATCGCCATTTCCAAAGGCGCACTGCAGCTCCAGCAAATAAAACAAAAATGTCCTTATTAACATGTCTACCAACGCTCGGCATCTTCGACCATCTGTATAATAGAAAAAAAATTATTTCCTCGAAAAGTGTAATAAAATAAACGATCGGCGCCGACAGAGCTTTTTTCGACTTTCGAGCTTTGTAATACTCTAAGCTCGTGCTTCCTCTATCGCGCTTACACCGAACTCCTATAGCACCTTACGTAAGTCTATTTATAAAAATAGAAGAAAAAGTTATTCCCTCGTATAAAGTGTAATAAAATAAGCGACCAGCGTCGAGAGAGCTTTTCTCTACTTTCGAGCTTTGCACGACTCTAAATTCGTGCTTCCTCCGCTATCTCGCTGATGCCGAACTCCTACAGCACCTTACATAAATTTATTTATAAAAAAAAAATGATTCTCCCAAAAAGTGCTATAAAATCAGCTATCAACGTCGAGAGAGCTTTTCGAGCTTTGCACGACTCTGAGCGCGTCTTCCTCCTACATCTCACCAATATTGCACTCACAGAAAGTTAAAAAAATAGAAAAAAAGATGATTCCCTCGAGAAGTGTAAAAACAAAATAAACAATTGACGTCGAGAGAGCTTTCCTCGACTTTCGAGGTTCGCGCGACTCAAAGCTCGTGCTTCGCGGCCAAATGGAATTACGCTAATCGCCGCGGCGTTACATCACCGCGCGGCGCGCGCTGCAACATCGACGTCGTCATTCGGCGACGTCGTCGTCGTCGACGCTCGCCCGACCAGATAAGCGGTCGACCTTGGCGCGTTTGACTTTTCATTATTTTTTTTTTCCTTGCGCCGCACTACGCCGCGCGTTTCCTCGTACTTTGCACGCTGATGTCGATGAGCAATGAGGATATAACTAATAGACTACCGATCTTTGAATTTTGATGAAGAGCTCGGGAAGCACCTGCAGAATGGAAAAAGGAAGCTTTACGTTTTGCTAATGGTTTTTGGAATTTCGAGCTTTTTGGATAAATCTGCGTGTAAAGATATAAAATATTGTACAAATTATTTAAATATAAATTGTTTTCGTAATTTTTTATGGTGACGAGCTTCTATAATAATACATAAATACTAATTTTATACAAGTTTATAAAAATCTCAGTACGCACTTATTTCTTTGAACAACTGAATAAAAACGAAAATTTATATTGTTTTTATATTTAGGATATTTTAATAATATTATTATTATATTTTTAAATAAAAATGTATTATTGTTAGGCATTGATAAATAAGCAGCAATTCTTTGGTTTAATTATAAATTATAACGTTTGTTTTTCTTTTATTTTTAATAAGCATTTTAATAATTTATTTAACTTTTTCCATACCCTACATATAATCTAATCAGCAAGTATTATATTTAGCATAAAGATTCTAAAAAATTGTTGTTATTTATGTCTTCAAGGAGAAGACATCATCTTATGCTTAACCTACATGTACTTTTTATTCAGTAAACTCTATATAAACAAATAAACTAATATGCTAAAGTATTATCAAAGAATTATTCACGTAGAAATTCGATATTTATTTTTTTATACCAATCTTCCGCCTGAAAAAATCCAAATTTTTCCAAATCTAAAATGCAAAAATTATTTAAATATACCACGACCTGCAGGACCACTTACAAAATCACTTCCAGCGATCTATTGCTACCTGCACTGAGAGAATCTTCTCGAGAAAATTACGGTAAAATTACGTGAAAAAAAGTAATCGAAGAAAGCTTTGCAAGCACTGGAAATTCTTACAGGAAGCTTCACTGCAATACTTACGGGAAGCTTTACCATAATTTTTACAGAGCTTTTCCTGTAAAAACTACAAAGCTTCTCCAATATTCGTGTAAAAATTGCAATAGTTTTTTCTCAGCGTGAAAGTACTTTCACTCAAAATTCTTTTCCAATAAAAAAAAAAAAAAAAAAATGAATGATTGCATTCAAAACCTTAGGTACCAAAATATCGAACGTACAAAAAAAAACGCTGCCAACTGCACTGGCACAATGCTTTCTCATAGAGATGTCTGCATCTCTAGTTAAATTGAGAA
>JAWWEN010017156.1:0-20585 GCA_035582955.1 Sycophila texana | reverse complement strand
CACGCCTTACTGACGAGTCCAGTAGGCTGACCTGGGACGAAACGCGCCTGCAGGTTTTAAATTGCAAATATTTTAGGCAATAATCCCGACATGTTTTTGTCAGTTACAATGATCGAAATGTTGTTTTTATCAATATTTATAAATACTATTCTATTCTATTCTTCTGCTTAACCAAATTATTTTAACCCTAAATTTAACAATGTAGCAGTTTCAGTCAGAAAATTCTCGCCAATTCATGTAGTAAACATTATATAGTAAAATAAATATATTTTTATCAAAACTGCACTAATATTTACCGTGCAGCGTATTTTTTTTTATGAAGGACAAATCTACATCCACCCGCTTTTAAAAAATATATAGTGATTTTTACTAAGCTATTTTTCTTATTGTAAAAGTATTATTATTGTATCTTTATTTAAAAAAGAAAACAAATTTATGCCCTATTTTTTCTTCCTTAAATATTTAAATAAGTTGTTGTATAAAATTAATCATCGGGTGGCAAACTAGCAATGCCAACTTTACTAACTCCATCGTGTCCTTTTCGAAGTAATAAATTACCTCCGCATCAATTACATTGACAAATTCAACTGCCACAATCTTTTCCCATTCGAGAAATCCACGTGATTCACATGGCCTCAAGAACTATAAATCAAGGTAATTTATTTACTCACGTGACGACGATGATGTCGTGCCCATACTATAAGCTCAGCACCGTCAATAAGTACTCACCTAAAACACAAAGGAGAACGAAAAAAAATTAAAACACCTCGACAAGCGTCACGCGGCGATAAGAATAAATTATGCTTGCAAAAACCCGGTTGAAAATAGGAACGTTGAAAATCGATGTTGAACATTGAAAATCAACGTTGACGTTGAAAAACCTTGATATTGATCTTCATTTTCACCGTTTATTTCAACGTTTCTTTGTTACATTGACTTTCAATGTGCTTATTTCAACGTTTCCTCGTAACATTGATTTTCAAAGTTGATTTTCAAAATTCAACGTTGATTTTCATTGTTTATAAGGGAACGTTGAAATAAACTTTGGAAATCAAGCCAAATCAAGGCTTTTCAACGTTTACGTTGATTACCATTAGTCAACTTTGATTTTCAACGTTCCTAATTTCAACCAGGAATATAATATATAATGAACATCGTTCGAGTCTTACACACTTCTCGTCAAATAACAAGCGCATCTAAACATGCACCCATATACATATGCATATATAATACACTTGTATATAGGTATTATAAACATACGCGTAGCCGAGGAAAGCAAAGGAGGCAGTCCCTGTGGGAGGGAAATTAAAATTCCTTCGGTAAACAAGCCTCTGGGAAAAAAACGTCGAGTCAGCGCTCCCGTGCAAGCATAAGGCACTCGAATACGAAGGACCGTCGTTTATTCGTGCAACGCTGTCGCAGGTGTAAAAATCGCTTTCTCGCAGGGGCCCATTCCGCCTCGGTCTTTTTTCCCGCCGTATACTGTCACACCTTGAGACAAGCACGTACTCGGCCAATCCGTCGAATTGATTGACAGTAACTCCGGCGCCTTTTTTTATCCTCGCTTTTGCCTAATACGATGTCGGATCGAACTTCGGGTGTGTGTGAGTATTCTATCTGCTTGCGCAGTCTCGGAGGCAACGTTTCGCGCGTTGACTTAGGTCCGTAATATTGTGAAACTATATTTTTTCGACATTTGCATCAAGAGCTGAAGATAGAAGACTATGTTTAATTCGAGGGATCATCTGAATTATATTAATAATTGCTTAAATAATGAGATAAGGCTTGAATTCTATTTGGTTAATTAATTCTTTAATTTATTGCCACTGTTTCGATGGTAGTAGGCGAGTATACCTTCATCGGGATTGTAATAAAAGAAAATTACATTGCATGATATTTTTTTACTTTAATTTAGCTACTATTAATAATTCTAGTCTGATGAACATTTTTGGCAAAGCAATGATCGCCGCCTTCTTTGGAATTTTTTTACACGAATTCATCTACGACACGAACCTTATGCTCTAGATCAATTTTTTCAAAGGTCTAAACATTTGCACTTAATAATGTATAATGTAATTTTCTTTCATTACAGCTGCATACCAGTACCAAAACGTTGCTAAAATAAAGAATTAAGAGATTATTTCACCTTTACATTTTCGAAACATGCTTCTTTTTTTACATAAAAAATCCTTTACGGTTCCAAGAATAATTATCAATAGGTTTTTTGTGGGTTAGGGGCTGTATAGTGTCATATAACCCTTTAATTAATCAAAATCTGGTTCGACGTGATCATTCAAGCCTTTTCACACTATTTTATTACCACGCTGCAACAAACGTCCGAGTCATCATACAATTCAAATTACTAATCTTTTTTTAAATTGTTGAAAATGAGAATGAGATTAGAGATGCCGTAAAAGTTGTAATTCCAGGCATTTCGAGTTGAGATATGATAAACAAGCAATTAAGGGACGAATTCGTTATCTCTGGAGATCTCAAATGCACTAAACAACAACGGAAAGTTTTTGAGTGTTGTTCTTCTAGCAAGTCAACGACGTAGACACACGACTTGAGTCCCATTCATTATATTTTTAACTGCATTGAAAAAAAATCTTAAAATCTGATAAAAATTATTAACTAATAAAAATCAACTATAGTAGCGCAGAGGTATACTCATTCTTAACTGAAAATTGTTGTTTTATAGTAAAAATCACTATTTTATATAGTTCTGAAAGTAATAGATGTTGTATTAGAATTCGATCTAGGTCGACTATATTTTCCAGTGTCAATAAAACACAACAAATTTTACTTAACATTTTTCTCAGTAAATTATTACATTCGTATTACATTCGTAATCATTTCACTTTGAATGGAAGGCAGTTATTGTGATGCGGTCTCAATACTTTCATCGCGAATCTAATTAATTTTTTAATGGCAACTGGAACAAAGAGAGCGGACCGATTGTGAATACGAAAAATGTTAATTAAATATTTAAAGATGCTTCTTGATGATAATTCTATTAATAGCGAGTATCCGATCTATAAACAATAGCGTTGCAAACTAGTCTACAACAGTGATTCATGCAGCAATATAATGCAAAATTTATCGGCAATAAAATCTCCCTGGTTATGGTTACATTGTGTAAAGGCAATCGTAATTAATGTCCCGTAAAAGTGATTGCACGCAGACATTTCTAGATTACGAAAAAAAATTTTCCGTTTAGATAAAAATGAATCCGCCTTCATTGAAATTAAACGGTTTATCGCGAAACGTTAAAGGCATTGCGCATCTAAATATCGGTAGATATTTTGACATAAAAAAAAAAAACAAGAATGTGAAATTCCTTGATTACCAAAAATTTCTTATACTCGACTGCTGCTTGTAAGCAACTTTTCAGCGAAAATATATGAATACATTATTAATGATTATGCGTGAGATCCAGCTAAATTTAGAATCTATATATAACATTTTAATGAATCTATATTTACAATCGAATAATAAATATTCGGAGTTCTTCAATTATTTATTCACAATCAGGATTAATATTGCGTTTTTTTTCTAATTTTAGTATTTTTTAAAACATAATTTACAGCCAACCAACAACTTACTTCGATTTAATTTACTGGCAAAAGAGCCACATTTCTCGATGTTAAACAAACGTACTTTCGTAACCTGAGTAATAAATTCTATTAGTCGTTCAAAAACAATATCATGATCTTCATGATCTGTACAAATTCTAATCAGAATTTAGTTAATAATTTAACATTGCCATGTTAGCACAATTTTTTACGTTCTTAGATAAGAAGATTGCTACACTACTTATTTATATAACATAATCAAGTAGTTTTGCTCCCGTCTATTTAGGTAAAATGAAAAAAAAATAATAAACTAGTTTTACTCTTATCTACTTAAGCGAAATAAAAATAAAAAAAGCATTGGCTGATTATTCAAACCGCTATATAGAATTACAAATTCAACTCACTTCTCCACGACCCTCTAAAGGCAAAAACTACTTTGTCAAAGCTTACCCAGCGACACAAAAACTGAACTTGCTATTTATACCCGAAAACTAAAAGAAATCCTAAGAGCGCAGTTTTCTAGTACACCTTGCTTTGCGTCAGAGCCGAGTGTGAACTCGGTTAGAATGGGGTAAGCGATGTGGCAAAAAAGAAAAAGAAAAATGGAAGAAATAGAAAGAAGGAGGCTGGAGGCGCGCGCGCGCGCGCGGTCGGTTGCAAAATCGCGAGCTCGGCCGCGCGGAGACGACGACTAATAGCGGCGACGGCGGGGCCCAAGGCCGCGACTCGCGCGATTGCGAGGGTCGAGTTTCGCGCGAGCTATGGGCGCTCTTAATTTGCGACGGGCGCATTCCACCGGCCGGCCCAGTCGGGACACCTACGTGGCCCCCGTCGTCGCCCCCTTGTCTGCTGGACTGCGCGAGTGGCGAAACACATGAGATTTCTCGGATTTCTTTGCTTCCTAAAGAGTACGAGCGAACCTGCTATTAAACAATCCAGGAGCTGAATACGCGATGTTTTCAAGGCGTAGATTATCCACTAAAATGTGGAAATGTAGTAATTTGTTAATTTATTTATTTATTTATTTATTTATTTATTTGATACATTGGACAAGCTATTTAGCTCTATAACAAATAATATCATTGACTTGTATTTATTTATTTATTTATTTATTTATATTTATTTTATTTAATCAACTGGACTGAATCTCTAGTATACAAAAATATTTATCTCCATGTTTAATAAAATTTAGAGCTTGAAAAGGATAAAGAACAAGTTATCGAAACGTCGCACAATTATTAATTTACAACACGTTGTATTCATTAACGTCGATGCAGACCTTTAAAAAAAAATAAATAAATAAAATAAAAGAAATACAAAATATAAAATAAAAAAATAGTACAAGAACACAGGCTATTTTTACATGCTTCTCATAAATTATTTAAATTGCAAGAAGATAATATTAATAAAATTAACTGGAAAAGTATTCGAAAGCAGAGGCAATTGATATCAGCAAGTGCTTTAATTTTACGTTTGTAAATTGAACATTTGAGCTAAGGTTAAGAGGAAAAAAAAATGACATCGACCAATTGCGATATGCCTGCTTTATCTATTTCTAACGTATTTCATGAACATTCGAATTCCGTTTAACAACTTTTATTATTTCACAAAATGCTTAAGATACGAGAAGTGTTGAAAGGAGAACAATTTATTGTAACGTTTTGAATTGTAAACTTAAGTGAGTTGTGCGATAATCAATGAAATATTTAATGCCTATCTAATGCTAATGAAAAAATTGTTTACTTCAAAACAATGAAGAGCGACGAAGGAGTTATCGAGCCAAGTGATTTCAGTCGACGCTCAAGTATCAATCACGAATGGCGTAATTGTTGGATCGAGATCATAATTGATTGGAGCGGACGATTTACCGACAACGTCGAAAACAAAACACACTTTCCTAGGTCACTTGTAAAGCGATAGGCGCGTATTAAGCGTGTTAGTTGTGCGCGAAATAAATCAAGCGTTACGCTACTCTATTTAGCAAAATAAACTGATAATTACCGATAACGCTCACTTCTTTAACGTACTTCATTAATTTAGTCGCTTAAAGCTGCATTAAGAATTAACAGTTACAAAATTTAATTTTGAAAAAAGTTAATGCAATCGCTTTTAAAACTTTGCCTTCCAAAACAAAACCGAATTGAAACAGGGAAGGATTTAACTGAAAAATTTAAGAATTATAAAGTTTAATAATGTATGCAATGTTTCAATTTTTTTATCTGCATCTATAGTATCCTATAAAAGCTTCTTAAAATATAAAAGAACTTCATTTTTTGTGTTTATTTATTATTTAATTAGGTTAGATAGCACTTCTCCGATAGTCTATTTTAATAGTTTGCATAGTTTCATTCAAGAAAATCTTTAAACAATTCTTCTTTTCATAAAAAGACAGCAGGAGGCAGGATGTTGTAAAGTACTTTAAAATGTAATGAGATTAGTTAAAGGATGGATTTTCGATTAAATGGCGCCAAATCAATTTTAATCATCGAAAAAGTTTTTTTTGTTTAATTTAATTAATTTTGTTAATAAAATCATCTAATCTCTAAATTTTGCTAGTAATTTTAGAAACATGAGAGAATAACCTGGACATTAATAGACTATGAAAAAAAAACGTAAAGTATTTATTAATTAAGAGAATTTCATACCAATTAAATATCACAAGTTACGTATTGATTATTCAACAAGCAAACATTATTTTTCTTTAGCTAACGTTACACATCGTTTTAACACGCAACAAATTAAATTAATACACAATTGCCTCGATTGAAAAAAAAAATGACCTCTAAAACAACGATAAGCCACTATCTCACAATCGCTTCCAGAAAGATCGTCCTTTTCGACATTCGCATCAAAGCTGACCTGTTTATTAACATACCGCGTGATATCCAACTTAAACAGCTTTTTTTCGATCCTGCTAAACTCATAAGCATAGCTATAGTCCCGAAATTATACGCGTGAATCTCGGAAAAAGAAAAATCCGCCGAGTCACCGGTAAAATCAGGCCGCCGCGCGGATCTCTTCATCGCGTAGTAAATATATATATATATATATATATTTATATATATATACAATGCGTCTCCGCGCGTAATCGGAAGGAAAAAAAAGACTCGGACCTTCTCGCAATCTCCGCGGACTAGCGAAAAAAAACGAGACGATCGTCGAGCGAACGTGAGAGCGAGAATCGCCCTTGGGCTCTGCACTAGTCGCGCGACTCGAAACCGCGAGGACAATCGCCCCGGGGTATACGCTCGCACCGACTAAATATAGAATCGGCGCTTTCAATGTCGCGGTCTCCGGTATCGCCTCCTTTTTTCCCCTCCATTTCGCAAATACACGCAGCGAGAGTCCTTTTGACCTTTTTTCCGGCTACTATAACTGAATTCGAGGCTGATGGACAAGCTTGCGACTATAATTATATATATATATATATACTTTTTTTTTAAGAAGAAGAATTTCGTGTCTCCGATTTTAGTCATTCGCGTTTGTTTTCTGCTTGAAGAAGTATTGCAAAATATCGTGAGAAAAGTGGGTCATATTTCGCGTAAGGATGGGGTCTCTCTGTCGTCTTGTTTGCTCATGTGTAGGTATGTATGTGTGCCAGACGTTTACATACATATCAAGAGCGAAAAAAAAAACTTGGTGAAAATGTTTCTTTTGGGCGATACAAAAGCTGTCTCTTTCCTCTGGGCAGATATATAAAAATAAAACTTTGCTCGAGAAAGTAAAAAGAAATTATGTTGGTTCTTGAAGACTCTGGCGATTTATTCTCATTCTTTTTCTTTCCTTCTTCCTTATTGACGTAGAGACGTCTCCTCTGCGCAGATGGGAAATAATAAATGACTTAATTATTATATGCATTATTAAGAATTATTGAAAAAAAAAAACACTCGATAATATTGGCAATTAAAAGGCCGATAGTCATAACATCTTTAATTATAGTAAGAAAGTAGATAAGTTATACCGACCCGAGCAGTTTTCTCCAGAACGAAGGAGTGATTACTAAATTACAGACAAGCATCTAATTATTTGCAAACATCGTGCGATAGAAGCAAATAAGAAGTCGTCCCTGTAGCTCTTCAAATCTAAAAACATTTCCACGAACGCAATATTTGAGTTCTTCTAAATAAACTCGAAAGAAAACTCTAGAAAAAAGACAACCAGTAACGACTACCAACAAAACGAAGAAAATCAATTAAAACCGACGTTTCGATGGGCAGTCCAATGGGAGTGAAAATAATCGACAGTCGGAAGATTGTCGGAATCACGTGGACCTTATCAGATCTTTTTTTTTTATCAAGTGGTATATACTATATATAAGCGCTGACCAGTAGGTTTGAGAAATATGCAATGATTATTTAAACTTGTTTAGAAGATTCGATCTAATCAACACTTGGATAGAGCATTGTTATTTTGAAAAAATTTCGAGTGTATTTTCAGAGGAATTAGTTCACCTGACCAGAAAAGTCTCACGTCACACCTTCAGATTATCGATTTGAAGGATTTAGAAATTGTTTTGTAGTATCGAATAATGAATCACACCACCTTCAATGTTGCAAATATACATATGACATTTTTATCATTGCCTATATGATCAATACGCTGCATCAATATAAAAGTTTATGAAATTAAAATATAAGTGCTATTAAGGTATTTCATTAATCGCTACTAGAAAATATTTTTTAAATTTTCAGTCAAATTGGTAATCCTGACGTAACATTGCTTTACTATCTAAATAAAATAAATCACATCAGGTGTTATCTAAACACTTCATCAGTGTCTGTTGATCTGGTAACATGCGTGAACAGGGCTTAATTATAAGTTGAAAAGTTTTTTTCTTACGTCAATTTTTAACCAGAAAAATATGAATAACTGTGTAAATACGTACATACTCTAAGCATATCTACAACCATATGATGCTGAAGAATCGTCAGTAATCCCTGCCCGTCTAATAAAATAGCCCGCATCATTAGAGGCTTAAAAAAATAACGTTGCAGACTTAAGCCTTAGAATCGTTAAACCAAAAGAGTATCCACGCGTTTAAACTTAAAGTACAGATAAAAATCAATCAATACAGGGACCGAGGACGTCACGAAAGCGATCGAGTTGACCAGAGGCCGAGACGTCGCGTGAATAAATCGAACGCACGGACGAGTCGGGGCTATGCGCAGGAAGGGAGGCCGTCACGACCGAGGAAAAAAAAAAGAAGGAGATGTCGACCAGTTCGGTATGTTTGCGCGGCCGGAGATGTGCCGTTCCTTTCCATGACGCACGTGACGTGCCCGCGGCCGCGGGCGATTTGCGTCACGCGCATCGCTCCGGCTAACGACTTGAGGCTGCGCTCACACAGCGCATTAAATTCTCATAACGAATACCGCGTCTACGTATTTTCTGGGAAAAGAGTGGACCAAAATTTATGACCATTTCAGATTGCATCGAAATGGAGATAAGAGTTTTTTTTGAGTTAGTTTCGGGGCAGAGAGTATATAGTCAATGGCGTCTGGCTAGAGCTGGGTATTATCTACTTAGAGTGCATAATGCAGTGTTTCTGTCAACTTCAATGTTTCATATTTTATTTTTTTGTTATAAATAAATTTTATTTCTTGTTATTTTAGGTCTTACTGTACTTTAAGTTCTATAATTTAAGTTTTAGTATGCAAGTTTTTAAATTTTTAGTTTGAATATTTTTTACGTGCTATCACAGTATTTTGTAATGACTTATAAGTCTGTCTATATTAATAAAATAAAATAAAACTAGAATATTAATAAAAATCGTAATTTATAGTGTACATAGTCCAATCTGTTTCTGTAAAAAATCGTAAATTTTAAATATTAATAAATTCTATTAGTTTAGTTCCATTCTATTGTACCTTATAGTGGTAGTTACTTTAATTTTCTTGTCAAATATTCATAACTTATAATAATTGCCTGTCGTAAATACGTGCGTTTTGGGTTTCCAAAAGTTCATGAAATAAAATAAAATGAAATATTTGTTACAATACTGAAGAATCAGTTTAAATAAAAATATGCATTTTGTATTTTAAATTAGAAAAAAAACAAAAACTATCTAAAATGATTTCAAATTAATCCCATTCACTGGACTCGCGTAGTCTATATAAAATAAAACAATTGTTTGAGGATCGCGAAAAATCACGACACAGCCACGTATAGAATATTATTTTTATTACGCGCTAAACAGCTCATTACACTTCAAGGCTTCAGACATCTACTCCGCTTGTGTGTGCTACGCTCATTCATTATTTGCCTGACCTTGCGGCAAGTCCATGCACCTCGCGCGTTGATCTTCGTCATGAGCGAGGCTATTATTTCCGACCGATTGTTTATGCGAATATTTACGCGTTCTTGGAATCGCCGCGATGTCGTGACTGCTCTTCACGGGTGATCGGAGTCGCTGATTTCTACGAACGAGAAGCGTCTCAACGACGAAAACCAGGCCAAACTGAAATACATGTATAATCCAAAAATGTTCTAAAGAATAAAACTATAATAGAATTTTAATCAGTTTAATAATCTATATGCATATGTAATATCCTAGTCTAACTGAGAAAACTTTTCGAAGTCAAAAATTTAGGTGTACAAATAACAAAAATTATTGAGAAGTGAATCAACCTCTAACGTTGATCTTATTTTATTTTAAAAATAGAAGAATCATTGCTCGAAATATTAGTAATTTGTTAATTATTTTATATTAACGTACGAATATTTCGCCAAAATTATATGGTCGTTATCCATTACCTATTTATTAAATTTTACGAAATTTGTCTCGCATTATAGTTGTTGTTGTAAATTATTTACAAATATTGACCAAAATAACACTTCGTAGGAAATTTCATTGATAAATAGTGTTTGTGTGAATACCAAACATTCAGTTAAGACAATATAATATAAAAGGAATAACAACCACTTTAATTGCAACAATAAAATAAAAGTATTACAATAAGTTATCACAATTTTTTCTTAAAATTAAATAATATGCTTAAATAAGTAAGTTAAAAATAAAAAGAATATCATAAGAACAATGTAAGCTTTAAAATAACTAAATAATAATAAAAGGGTAAAAAAAATATATTCGTATCAAATAAAATACAATACAATAAAATGTAATAAAAAATGCAAATTTTTAATCTGAAAATACAAATGAAATGGAAAAAAAATAAACAAATTTTTTTAGCGATGCGAAAATAAACAGCAGTAATAAATCTCAATATTCTCGTACTTTAATTTAATTCAGTTTGTATACTTCATATAATTTTTATGCTTCGTATAATTCTTACCTAGTTTACTTATTCTATTTTTTTATAGTTCTATATACACGGCTTTGAAAACGATTAAAAAAGAATCTGATAAAATCCCTGATATATTTTTTTTAGCTCTAGAAAAAAAAAACCATTAAATTTTCACAAAAACATAGCACATTCGCAAAATATCACCGACAAAGCGCTGCACAGTTTACCGAATGGAAATACTTTCGACACTTGTCGATGGCCGATTGTGAAGGCAGCTTGAAGCGAAAGCAAGATGCGACGAGCGATCGACCGAGCGGAAAATCTTTTAATCGGCCGTTGCACGAGGCGTCAGTTTGTATCCTATGGCAACGCGGATTCCTTAGTATATCTCCGACTCTTTTGGCTTCCCTCGTTAGTCGATTGTCTCAGTTTCTTTGCCGTCTAGACCGGACTCTGTCGCGAGCGTCGACTGAAAAAGAATCGATGCCTCGTTTCAAAGACCGCGATTGCCAGCCTCTATCATCGAAACAGTAAAAATTTCACTAATTACGAAACAGTTATCGCTATAAAGCAGTGCATATACTTAGCACTATTTTACGCAGTGTTATGTTTGCAATTGTTCTCAAATTATATTTAAGATTTTCATTGTTAAAATGTTGGAGAAAAGATATAGAGCTTAGAATTTTTTTTTTTTTTAAATCGATGAGCTTATTTTAATATTAAACATGCTTAATTAAATAATATTATTTATTATTTTAATAGTAAGTCTTTACAATCGATTTATTATTTCAATTTAGATCGTTCAGAAAATTAAAGACGCATCAGATCTCTTTAATAAATGAGTCTAAATTATCGTTGCTAATTCTTTTTCAGTACGTGTAAAATTATTGTAAAATAAAAAGATACGAACATCACGTGAAGTCAAACTTTCGACATTTTAAGCAGTAACGCGTACTTCGTTCAAACAATCATTGGTTTTGCAATATCATTTTTATCGTTCATTTTAAATGTAAAGTTTGAGCGCTTCAGATCATGTGATCGTAAAGCTTTTAAAACCTATACATAAGTGAACCATACTTTACGATTCAATATCAAAGGAATATTGACATTACTACCAACGTTTGCAACAAATGTTTTATAGAATCGTTTATTATGTAAATTTAATGTGACATCCAATTTTATTTATTCAGTAGACAAAAAATGGTTCGAAGAAGTATTATTCAATTGTGGGATATGAGATAAGAATTTAATAATAGGTTATTGACATAAAGAAATTAAATTTTATTGACTTCTGATAATTTATGCAGTCAGTCTCACAGCCATCGACAAATGTTATTTATTTTCTTAAAGCAACTAGACAATGAATATATCTCTGCAATAAAAAAACAATAGGAATTGAATAGTAACCATTACTCGTAACAAGTGAAAACACATTAAGTTAAAATTTAATAATTCACATTTCGAATAAAATTCAAGCAACATTCGACCAAATTAACA
Organism: Sycophila texana; assembly: GCA_035582955.1. Taxonomy (NCBI): domain Eukaryota; kingdom Metazoa; phylum Arthropoda; class Insecta; order Hymenoptera; family Eurytomidae; genus Sycophila; species Sycophila texana. The sequence goes on along the minus strand of JAWWEN010017156.1, from coordinate 8,269 downwards.
CATCATATAAATAATTTGACTGTACCTATCTCCGATCTTCTCTAAGAAAAAAAAAAGGCAATAAAGAAAAATTTAAAAACATCGGTATTCGGTGAAACAACACTCGCAAAATAGCAATAATATTATTTAAAATAAATGGTGCGAATTTAAAAAAAAAAAAAAACGAAACATCTGCCAATAAAAATGATAGAAAAATGTATTCGCCTCATCGCCGACGGTTTGCGAAAGTTCTTCTGCGTCATCAGCGACCTGATCGGCAAATATCCGATAAGAAATAAAAAAAGAAAGAAAGAAACTCGATTTTTTCCCCATCGAAACGATGACATGAAATAGTCGAATTAACGCGCGAATTAGGCAAATAAAGCAGACGAAGGAGTGTAACGATAAATATTTAGGCAGGCCCGACGACGTGGAACTCGAGGCGGTCGTGAGTCTGCTTTTTGGGAATCTGATAAAAATAACCACGGCGCCAGTGTAAATTGTAAGCTATAAGCGCAACGAAGAAGGAAAATCACGTGTGCATTTCTTGATAAGAATTTCGCATTTTATCGCTTGGTAATTATTATTTTATCTCTCGCTATACAATTGGAAAGGTCACGTGTGCATATCGCTGATCAAACAAACGTACAAAGTCGATATATAATACACTTTCTTGGGGCAACAATCGTTGTCTTTCGTGATACAAGCTTCATTCTACAGATTCGATCAAACGAAAGCTAATTAAAATTGATGATCGAAGTCTTTCATATAAATAATTCGGAGGATTAATGTGGAATTTTTTCGGAAAATTTCGCTCGTGCTTAATTAATTAGCTCTAAAATGAAAATCTGAACTAAAATATAATACAATAGAAATCATGAAAATCATACCGATATTTTATAATTTATATATACTATAGGTTAGTGCAAATTATAATTTCGCGTTTTTCGCGTTTACATTATATGATTCGTATTTCCTCTCAATACCCCAAGACGATTTTAATATCAAAATTAATTTAAAAAATAATTATAAATGTTTTTCGTCTTTGTTTTCTAGAATTAATGATCCATAATATAAACTTATTTTTTATTACTGATATATGCATATTCAATCATAAAATCATTACATAAGTCAATACAGAATTAATCGAACTTATAGAATAATTAATGTAAAAAGTGAATTATTCCCTTTGTCTCATACATTACTAATTTGCACTATCTCGTTCCGTTAAAACCAATGAAATTAATATTTTTTTAAGTTCATTATATCTTTAAGAAAAGATTTAATTTCTCAATTCTAAATAATTCATTTAAATTGAAAGCTTTTTGATACAAATGCGAAACAGGAAATTAAATAACAAAATAATATAACCGTTTTTTATAAGACTAGGAGAAAGTATTGGACAGCATAATTGACAGAAGGTGGATTGGGGTAATGCTCATTCTGGTTTGTAGAGATTACAGCACACTAATTATAAAAACTTGTAGTTAATTATTTTCAGAGTGAGAGAGCTGCATTTTAATGAGCTCCATTAACGTATTTAGTGACAGGACAGAATATTCAAATGTTTTTTTTATTTATTTTATGTTTTTTTTTCACTTTACGATTATGCATTAGTCAAATATTTGACTAATTAAGTATTGTATATTGTATATTGTAATATTACATTAGTGAATGAGCGTAACTGATAGACATTAATTCCTTACTATTATTTCTATTTTAAATATTCATTTGTATTTTCCTATTATAAGTTTATCTTTAGAACTGTTAACAAAAATAATCAACGTTACGAATGATTTTCAATCATTTTCCAATTTTCTATTAAACTTCAATTAATGGGAATGACCAGAAATGGAGAATATTATGAGCTGCACTATATAAACAACATTTGGATTACAAATGTATAAAGTTGTGTAGTCTGAGTGACATTAAATTTTGTGATGTTTGTTTTTATTAAAAGTATATTCAATCTATAAATGATTCATCCCTAATTTGAATAACTGCAAGTAAAAAGACACATCCATAATATCATAACATAAATTTTGAATTATCATTGCTAACACCATTAAAAAAAGATTTAAGAAAAAATTTTGATGATTAAATAGACAAATGTCGATTATTTAAAAATTGTTCAACATATGCCTGCGTGTTTCTAGGATAGTCAAAGCTTATCAAACAAATTCTAAGAGAAAAAAAAGAACAATCCTGCGTCATCGAGAAAAAAAAACACTTAAATCCATCTTACCCTCCCCAAGATACCTTGACGATAAGTACATAATCAACGGTTCGTTCACCCCGGGAAAATTCGTAATAAATTAGATACATTCCATAAGTCTTCGTCGAGAAGTCCAACCGTACATCTTCATCAACTCCGCTAAAATCATCAGCGAGAGCTAAAACCTCCCCCGCACCCTATCGATCGCAACTCTACACTCACTATCCCCACCGAACTACCCTCCCCTCCCTCGCCCCCTGACGCCCCCGCGATAAGCAGCCGTTTATTTTCGCGGACGCTGGAGATCGAGGCAAACACTCGAAATAGAAAACGTCGCCACGGCCTTCCCGATCCGATCGATCGCCCGGGTGTCATTGGCCCCGCGCACTTGTGCGTATATATATATACGAACCGCGGAGGGGAGATGCGAGATAAGCGGGCGGAGGGGGGAGGGGGGGGGAGTATCCCGAAAGTCTGAATCTGATTTCACCGAGTCACGAGCTTTCCGACGGTGTTTTTCACGGCTGGGGTCGCCAGCGCCAAAGTCTGCTGGGCGTGTCGATTGTACGCGCCTCTACTTCGCGCTATGTTTTATTTATGGGCGACGTGCGTGCCGGTACGGCCGTATATTGTCGAGCTCGCGGGTGGACGGGGAGCTCCGCGTCGGCTTTTGCGCAAGAGGGACCATTTAAAGTCACCGAGGAATTCGATTAGCCCGAACCGAGTTTCTCGTTATGTAGCCCCGGGGAAGATATTTCGGGAGACGAATGGCGCTGAGAATTTATTGTTTGATTTATGCACGCCGGCGGAGAACGCGGGGACAGGCAACTTTTGTCTACGAGGAAGACACCTTGTCGGCGAGTGTCCCGTTACTCGCGGAAAATCGACCGGTCGTTGCGTTATCCCTTAGCAATGTCAATTCAATTAAGGAAATGTGTGTGTTATCGCGCATTGAAGGCGTATAGGATCTATCCGCAAAAAAACGCATGTTTATTTAATTTAAAAAATATATTCACTTAATTCTGGTGATTCTCAATGGATTAAGTCTGTCCCTTATGGTATTATAATACAAAGAAGCTAATAACTTTAATTGAATGGGCTTCGGTAAGACTGAGTGGGCAAACGATTTTTTGATAAAATGCTCTTTTTAATAAACAATTAAAATTATCTCCGTTAACTTTAAATGAAAATGTATATATAAATGTTAAAAATTACTCTTTTTTTATGTATAAAAATTTACTTATAACACCTCGAGCAGCGGTCATTATTCAAACTAATGAAGTACCTAAATTTCTTAATTACAGAATGCGCTGCAATTACCCCAGCAAATAATGCAATTACTTTAGTAAAAATGCTACTAGTTTATTCTGGCATACATGAGTCGTGAAAAAAAGATGAGAACGAGAGCTGCTTACTCATTTACATTGCATAAGGTATTATCATGGTATAGCAGTGTGACGCGCGTAAACGAAATACAAAAATAAATACATAATGTACAAGAAAATTAGGACTTGAATAGTACTTAAAGCGACTTACACGGACCAATTCTGCGTAAAACAGGTGTTTTATGTACAGTGTTTTGCGCAGGTTGCGTTCAAAAAAAAATATTTAAAAAAAGGAAAATTTTCATACATGCATACCCAATCAATCAACAGGAAATCAGCCATCAACCATTGTATCGTTATAATTTAGAAGATCGAATCGGCGATTCAATTAAATTCGTCAATAAAGCACTTCGCACACTTTTACGTTACGCAATGACTGACAATACTTTACAAAAAAAAAAAAAAAATATCAAGTTCACCCGCAGTATCGGCGAATTTACTTATCGTCCGGTAACAATCGATCAATTACCTAACGTAACCAAATATTTCATTAAGGCGGAGCACCGCGAGATAAATAATGACGAGACTTTCGTCAACCGCACAACGATCGAGCCTCTAAGCAAATAGAATCATTGACTTAAAGCGAGTACAGACAGGTATAACAAGAAAAAAACAAAAAAAAAATAGAGAGAGATCACTGAAATAATGACGAGACTTTCGTCAACCGCACAACGATCGAGCCTCTAAGCAAATAAAATGATTGATTTAAAGCGAGTACAGACAGGTATAACAAAAAAAAAATAAAAAAAAAATAGAGAGAGATCACTGAAAACTGTATCACGCGCACACAGTGGAAGAATACTCGCGGTGATGAACTTCTTCGCGGTGGCCTTCGAACAGCGGCCAGGTGGCAACGAACTCGCGCTAAGTTGAACAAAAATGAAAGAAAGAGAGAGAGAGAGGCAAACAGCGTTATCATCGCGGCGCCTATACGCTTCGCGAGCACTTGATTTCACGCCTGATTAAGAGGAAAAGCGAAATCTCGAGGATCCAATGTTCACGGTGGGTACGATTCCGCTCAGTTGATTGGAGACTTATTTTTTATCACCTATTTGGATTAGATTTTTGTTGAGCTATTTCTTTTTTTTGTTTTTTTTTGTAGTAGTAATAGTTAGAGGTGAAATTTTAGTGGAATCTTTTTACTCGTGATTTTCGGTTGAACGCTATTATTTCGGTGAGAAATTTTGAGTCGACTTCAAAGGATCGCTGGAGTGAAATCGGATAAATAAGATACTGACATTCCCGCGCGTTGGAAATTAATCTTTTTGTGAGTTGTTAGTCACCTACTTTAGCGTTAGTCCCGTTTCCGGAGCAGTCAAAGCTCCACGAAGTTAAAAGAAACTCGGCGAAAAAAAAACCAACATTCTATTCTTGCAAACAAATCATTACAACTAATTTACCGCAGAATTTTTCTAAATATAAAGGTTTTCTAAATCAAATAAAGCCGAAAGTTTTTATTGCTCCGATAATAAATAAATAAAACAGCTAGACAGCTGTAAAGTTAAATAAAAACCACGAAGCTTTCCTCAACGCTTAAATCAGAAGCTAACGAAATTCACACGAGAGCAAAAAAAAAAAAAGAAGAGCCATCACGTTTTAAATGTATGTGGGAAAGCAATCCGACCGATTGGAGTCCTCAAACACGTTTTAAACGGCCGGGTAAAATTCCAGCGTCGCCTGTACAGGGGGGCGACCGAGCGACGTGCGCAGAGGAGCAGAGCTGAGGTCTCGTGATCTAGGCTCGCTGGCTTGCAATTTAATTGCCGACCAAGGCCCGGCGACCGAGTGAAAACGACCTCGAACCTCTTATCTTATCATCTTTTTCGGCGACCCTGACTGCTTCCTTTCTTTTTTTTTTTCTTTTACATTTTTTTTTTCGACGCCGACATTTGTTTTCATGCGCTATTTGTTCACTGTGCTAATTCACTACAGCCACTGCTCGCGCAATCTTTATATATACCTACTATACGTTCAATCGGATTTCGCAGCTGTTGAGATAAAAAAAAGGCACGATTGTTTGTGACTTTGCGATAATATTTTGTGCTTAGAAATTACTACGATTTTGTATTGATATTTCAAGTGATAAAATTTGATAAGAATATAGCATAGATTTTTTTACCAAAAGTTTCATTAAAAATTACGATAGTCTATTCTAAAGCGAGAACCAACTCGAAAAATAGCGAAATAGTTAGTTAATTCTAAAGTTTTTTTTTTATTTATGTAGTTATAGTTATTTCAGGGAGTTAAGAGTGTAAAAGAGCTCTACATTGTAGACAAAGTTTTACTAAATTAATAAAATAAAATCTGTGAAAAATACTTAATATTATAGTTATTTTAACGCTAAACTGTAGGGTTGGCCTAATATAATGACAAAGTATTTAAATTTAAAATTTATAGCATCTTTTTTATAAATCTACAGTATAAAAGTATATTCTTTTTTAAATTTCAAAGGTGCTAGTATTTCTCAAAGGCAACGATTTACTGCTTACTGTAAAACTTTCCCCATATACGCAGCAAAAAAAAATAAGGAATTTCAATTACGTTAGGAATATTTTAAAAGCACATACACACTGTCACATCGAATTAGAAAACAATTTTTTACTCGTTAAAATCCATTGTAACAGCTCGTCGCGATAATAGCCGCTTTATCTTCGCGGTCATGCCGGCGCGCCGACGAGTCAAAATCGACCTTCTGTAAATTTGTTCGAACACGAGTTTATATAGTTCGATTAAGGCGGCGCCCAATTACTTTTTTAACTTTTTTTGTCGTCGAGTGAAAAGATAGGAAGATCAAAGAGCCTATCTGCGCAAAGAATCGTCGAGCCATTCGCGAGAATTCGCTATAATATACCTGGCACATCGAAATTAAGCGACGAGCACCTGAGTACTCACGATAAAGTCGGGCATTTAGTAGTTTTCCGCACATCGACCGAATTTTTTTCCGACTCCTACACCCGTATAGGCACGTTTCGTTTGCTTCTTTTTTTTCGTAAGCGACTCTGGCAATTCTCTCGCAATTTTTACCGAAATTTCCTCATGCCATGACGCGTTCGAGCTGCACTCCGTTTCTTTCCTCTACTCTGACGTTCTTATTTTATAGTCGTAATTCGAGACAGTAAAAGAAGTTCGTGCAGTGACCTCGAAGTGCAAATACAATTTAGAAATTAAAATAAAGATAATAAGATGTCAAAACTGCCTATCATTTTTTTTTCAGCACTGATTCTCCGAACATACATACTTGAATAGGTAAAGTAGATATTATTTTTAATAGAGTTAAATTTCTGATTTTCTGTTATTAGATGCAAGTATTTTTTCGTCAAAAAAAAAAATGTATAGAAAAGCAAAAACTATAATAGATATAAATAGCTCGACGACTCATTGAACACGTTTCATCGTAGACATTTCATCAAACATAATTTTTTCTAACTTAATTTTCAATAATAATCAGGAAACGTCTACACTTCACCACGCAACCACCAGATCCTCCTAACCAGAAGCTGCATTCCCCACCTCAGACTCCAGTGAAATCCGAACCCGATGACAAATTAATCGCCGCCGCAACCTGACAGCTCGGCTCTTATTAATACCAATCGCCATCCAAAAATAATCCCGCAGTCTTTGATGGCGCTCTAAAAATAAACGCGCCCCCCCAAAAAAGAAAAATTCTTCTCTACGTGGAACATCGAAGGTCTTGAACCTTCTCTCCAGGCGCTGTAACGAGCAAAAGCGTACAAGAGTAGGGGAGCATCGATTGCCACGGCAATTTCGACGCCTCGATTCCGCTCACGTAATCGGCCGAGGGCCCGTCCGATCGAGCGCCGCGGCTGTACGTGTGCGTACCGTAAGCGAGCCAGAGAGAGGAAACTCGCCGCGACGTTTCCGCGTGTGAAAGCCGGGCGGACGCGTCGCGAGAGGCTTCCCAGAACGGCGTATCGCGCGATGCAAGTCACGCGGCTCGGGAGATCGACTCTCTCGCTCGGGGCGCGCTTTTATCCGCCGGAGATCTGCGAACTCGTCCGAAGAGAGAAAAGCCGTCGTTATAGGGACGACGACGCTTCGGCTTTTCATTCGCGACCTTCTATGCCGCTTTGTATCATGCGTTTGTTTGAGTTTTTAATTTAATTTTTTTTTTTTTTTGTAGATTTATTGTTCAGATACTTTTTGGAATTTTCCTAAGATTTTCGGAGAAATAGTTTAGATTATAATTGTATTCAACGTTAATACGTTGACCATTTGTCAGAAAATCATAGAAAAAATCGGATGTATCGGATATATTGAATTAGAGGTTGAATTTGACGATGTTATGATAATCCTTTGAAGCATACATTTTTCTGTTTACTGAATTTCCTTGAAACGCTGATGCTGAATCTAAATACAAGATATTGATATTTTCAACCGAAAAACCATGAGTAACAAATTTTTATTGATATTCAAGAATTCTTGATTCGCCATTTTGCATTTCGAAAATCTGATAGAGAATTTGAAATCAGCGATCCAGAAAACCGATCACGCCAAATTTCAAGTTTTTATCTACAATAGATTCGTCGGAAATTAATTTTTTCGAGTAAACGAGATTTGTTTATGTTTATTTGTACATCTTTTATTAAGGGTACAGTACAATGAAAAATTGCCAAAAAATGTACTTTTTTTACTATTTTTTAAATTCTCTAATTTACAATTTATGCTTACA
>JAWWEN010017135.1:0-20610 GCA_035582955.1 Sycophila texana | reverse complement strand
TAAAAAATTCTTCTCCGTTCAAAAATTATGGCCGTTTCCGCTTAGGGTAGGCATATTAGGCTCAGGTACCTTATATAAATTATCTATTTCATTCATTAGAAATTTGTACGAGGATGGAAATGATAAAAGAAAAGACAGTTTGCAAAGCAGCAATGCCATCGCTTCAATTCGACGATCAGATAGTTAACGCTGCAATTTTTATCGCACACTCGCGATTCATCGCATTCATTCTTGCCTACATATGAGCGTCCTTTTATATACATTTTCGACACGCACAGTCACAGATTCGTGACCATTAGTAGCCGAGATTAACCGTTTTGATGACTTGAAAACATTCGTAATTGCGTTGATGCTATACGGAGACGCGTAGCGCTTGTTTAATGAATTACTTAAATAAAAAGAAATTAATATTAATCGGTATAAAATAAAACGATTTTAAAAAATATTGATATATGATTGAATAAATTTGATAAGGAAAGTTTTAAAGGTTTTATGTAAACTGTACAAAAAAGCAGTATAAGAAAACATTGCCGAGTGCAGATTGCAAAGTCGTTTTATTTCAAAGTGATTGGCTATTACTGGAATGAATAATCCTTTGTAATTTGCATCAATCGAGAAGAATTCATTACACACTTTCTCGATACTAAAACATACTTCAAAACTTTACATAAACATTTTCCCCTTTCTCAATTTTACTACCTACCTATAGTATTCATACTCCGCGCACAAAAAAAAAATGCAAATTAAACCCTGTACAAGCTAAACGTTACATACTCCACAGTGTCACTCCAGCTGCCAAAAAAAATATTCCAATCCCCCAGAAAATCAATCTCTAAAAGCCCATAACGCGTACAATTGGTCCTCGAGTCGAGATCGATGGCGATATTACCCATCGCGTGCTCGTGTCGCGTCGGAGAGGGTCTCTGCGTCGGACGGGCTCTCTCTCTCTCTCTCTCTCTCGGGCAATTCATCCGCTCTCGCGGCTCGAGATCCGCGTTCTCGAGTGCGTTGCGCGCCCGTCCCGCATGTGGGTCGTGGCCGTACACCGGAATCGCCAGCCCCCCGCAGTCGCGCATTCCATAACGCGAGCCGGTATTGTAATTAGACGGCAGGCGTAACACGCCATCGTCGACTTCTTTTATTTTTTAATTTTTTTCTCTTTGGGGAAAAAGAGAGGGACGGGCTCGGCGTCTTTATTATGCGCGCGCGGGACTAGGTTGGCGCTGCACGGAACGTAGCGGTTTCCGCGGAGCTGAGGGAAAAAAGTTGGCCGCCGGGTGTGGGAGATCGATTATTTAGGTGTTGAGCCGCTTTGCTTGCGTTATGCAGATTTTTTAATTAAGCTTCTTTGCAAGTTGACGATTAAATTATTTTTACTCTTTTATACCAAATGCCTTTGCGTTTTAAGTGGAATTGTATTGATTAATTGATACTTTTCATTAAGATTTCTTTTTTTAAATAAAATTAAATAAGTCGGATGTAAGAGTACATAATTGAATGTGTCTATTAATCATTTGCCAATATTTGAAATATCAATTATATCTGTACTTTCTTTACTTTATCAGTTACATTATCAAATATGTTTATTTGCTTTGAAAAATGTACAAGATAAATTGAAGTGCTTAAGATAATTTCTGCAGTTGACTAATCTACTTTTATCACTATTCAACGTAAAAAAATTATTCTCAGAAACTTGTTTAGAAAGTTGCAAACTAATTCTTTTTAATAAGTGGCAAAACGCACAATTATTTAACGATAACTACTATTCTCCTCGCTAATCTTTAAATGTTAACATTAAAAGTGGCTGCAATGGGACTAATTGTCGTGAGAACCTCAAAGCACTTCGCTGCTTCATTTGAATAGACTAAATGATTATACTGTTCTAAAAGACCTAAGCGGCTATCATATGTGAGAAAAAAATCTTCACACGATCGCCGCTATAAAAAGAAGAATGAAAACAAAATTTGCATGGAAACCAGTATCATCAGTCAAATTTTTTCAGTGAATCCTCTCTCTTCAGTGTCCAAAAATATATGCACAAACGGGAGCATATCGATAGATCAAAATGAAATAACAACGAGCCCGCGGTTATTCGCGCATATTGCCGGCCGTCGCTGTCTTTCACGCCGAGAAGGAACGGCGACCTCCTTCACGAAAATTTCGAACAAAAGCGGCAGTTCGCCCGCGGAGTTCGCGGCCGCGCGCTCGAAATTTAAGAAAGCGCAGCTCGCCGCGCGGCTCTTTCTCTTGCCCCCGCTCCCGCACGCGAGCGGCCGTTCTAAATATATAACGCACGCCGCGGAAAAGTGAAAAGTCGAAAATCCCCCCCTGGAGGCAACTCATGCGCTCGCTTCCGTAAATAGACGGAGACCCCGAGGTCAAGTGGTCGCCGCGCGACTTTGTCGCTGCACCGGAGGCACGCGATGTATGTGATGTCTCTCCACGTGTGTCGATTTGGGCGCAGCGATCGATGCGCGAACGCGTCGAGGGCTTGATGATTCTTTTATTTTTTTCGCCGCGTTTCCTCCCTTTTTTTCAAGCTGGCGTTAAAGTGGGACGCGTTATCTCCGGACGAAGCGACGTTCGTTGAGTAAACGGTCGTTACTGCGTTGACAGCTGTGTGAGGCCAGTTTTTTTTTCCTGTCTCCCGAGTACGTTTTTATCGCTGGATGTCTCTCTTGTTTCAGTAAATTTTGGCATATTTATGGTTCTTACTTGGATTTTATATTTAATAATGTCTGGAATATTTTATGCAGTAATGAATGGAAGCTATTTGATTCGAATGTATTTCACGCATTTTTTTGCGTATACATATATGGGATTAAATTTGAATAAGGTTCATTTGCTTTGTGAGTATATCAAAAGCTGTACGTATACCGCGATTGAAAGTATGTAATTCAGGAAGCCAATTTTGGCTAAAAATAAACACTACACCGAGTCGGCCTATCAGGAGTATATAAGGAAATTAAATTCTCAGCACCCTCCTAAACTATAGTCACGTATACGTGACATTTACGAGGTCCTTGCTCGTGGAGTTAGTACCATGCGATACCTACGAGCTTAACAGAAATCACGTTGTGCACATAGCCCCGACTAAAATATATACAATGGAAATTATTGCGTTTATTGCTTTCACAATATTCTACAAAAAAAAAAAAAAAAAATACAACAAATAAACAAATCTTATACAAATTATTGGATAAATTCCAGAGTTACTTCAAGCCTAAAAAAAAATCTCCAAAATTTAAACGTGAAAACAAAACAGAGTTATTGCAGCGCGCACCGAGTAGTAGCGACATCGGCGCAGCGCCACGATGCATCAGCATTACAGTCGCGAGTGTGTCTATAACCACGTCGGACGCGCGGATTTTTGTCGCGCGAGAGAAGAGGTCGGCGAGCGGCCGCGCGTCGATGATGGCTAATGCACCCGAGAGAGCGGCTTTACCGCGTCGTCTCGAGTACCGGCGACCATTATTCTCCTCTCATCGTCAGCGGCGCGCGCCGCTCTCCGCAAGAGCTGTCGAACGGACGGGAGATTGAGGATGCACCGTGCGCGCCGCACTCTGTCGGTGCTTGCATTGTGTGCCCCCGTTAATTAGTTGCTGCTCTGCGCAGATTAGATTCCAAAGGCATTTGAACGAAAATAGCACTGTATTTTGAATTGTACAAATGACCAGTACATTTTAAATTAAGGACAACAATCTTGAGTAGTTTGGACTGAATGTTTATTATAAGGACAACGATCCGGAGTAGTTTTATTTGAATTTTCCGCTTGAAGAAGCGATCTGGCGATCTAAGACGATTCGCGCTTCATTGATTACTTTTGATTTCTAACTAAGCCTGCCCGCTGTAACGATTGACGCGTTAACAGTGGATGACTCTACAAAAAAAAAAAGAGTCTAAACGAGAGACGCAAGAGAGAAGGTTTGATCCCGCCCGGGTGGGAACCGCAGGCTTGGCCGAACGGGTGCATGTATAAGTAAATGCTCCTTTGAAGTGCTTCGCTCACTAACTGAAGACTCGCCCTTTCCCTTCAAAAGGAAAACGTTGGCGCCTGCAATATGCGCCGTCGCTCGCCCACCTTCTCCTCGCGAAAAGATCGCTCGAGCGCGTGAACATCCGAGAAATAAGAAAAAAAAAACGCTACTTTTGAGCGTTACTTCGCTTTTTCGCGTCCCCTCATGCTTGAAGATTCAATTATGACTGCATTCTTGCCAAGAGTGCATTCTGCGCGTTTTATTCCTCTCGGCTTTAAAGATTTTTTCTGTTCGTTACGCAACCAAAAAAAAAAAAAAAGAAGAAAAATCAATAAATCAAGCAGCTTCGTTTATTGAGACTTTATGCGGCAATAATTCACTCGGAAAACGATGCTTTTCAAAAAATCATTCAGTATAAGTGAAAGAAATTAAATTCCGCGAAGCAAAACCGCAGTGTAATTACAGCGTGTCGCGCAGCACGCACACCGCGTCAGCCAGAAATATCAATTCAGCGGCACTCAGGGAGATTACCCGAGCGACGAGAGAAGGGGGCTAATATAAGAGAGGAAGAAAAAACACGCGCGCGCGCCCACTTACCGAAATCGCACGGAGGAGCCAACTCGCGCGCTCACAATGCAAAACCGCAGAGCACGAGGAGGCTCCACCCGAATCGATCATCGTGCAGCCAACGACTCTCTCAGCTCTTAACCACACACATGTACACGCCGCACACATAAAGTCATACACGCACACGTACACATACACACGCACCGGGCGCAGCACAATGCGGCGGCGGCTCGACAGGTGTAACGAGGCGTGTACATAAGACGATCATCGATGCTCGCGCCCTTTCGAGGCGGCGAAGGAGGTGAGCGCGCTCGGCGCACGCCGCTCTGGGCCTTCTTGCAATATTGATCAAGCCGACTGCCAACTGTCGGAGGCAGAGGGGGGAGGGTGGTATATATCGCGCGGGTGACGACGCGCGCCAGACTTGAGGAAGAAGAGGAGCGGCGTCGGCGTCTACGTTGAGAGGAGAAAGAGAGAGAGAGAGAGAGCCGCGAGCCCAGCGTGGATGCGGACACGTACACAATGCGCGACGCCGTGAAAAAATTTCCCGCGGCACCGTGGGACGAGACCCGAGGTGAATACACTTGCCCCCCTCTTGGCGCCCGACGCGGTGCTCCGCGCGATGCTGCGCTGCCGACGGTGTTACGAGGTTATCGTTCTAAACTTTTTTTTTTTTTTCTTTACGAGGGAGAGACTGCGCTTACTTTTCAGATCTTCACGGGAACTTCGTTTGCGCGCGAGAGATTAAAGAAGTGCGCGAGGGGCGAATGCAGGCTTTTTTTTTATTAGGTCGCTGTCGGCAGCGACGCCTCGGCGAAGAAAGAAGTGCGCGGGATTTTCTTTTTGTACGCGGTGCGAAGTGAAGTAACGGAGTGCGAAAGAGAGACAATAATCAAAAAGATTTACAGAAAATGTGGTAGAAAGTTAATTTGATTTAATTATAAGGAAATTAATTTATCATTGCCGACTGTCTTTAAGGAGCATTTTAATTATGAACGATCAATAATTATTAATTTATTAGCGATAATCATTATCACGCCTGACAAATGGGACATCCATATGATTGAAAGAAAGCGAAGATTATCGCATTTTAAATGAAAACTATAATATTTCAGACGTGCAGAGTAGACGCGCGACGCCTGGTTTGCCGGCGCAGCTGTTCGCGAATTTAAAAGTAGGAATGGATCGATATAGCTGGCGAAAAATATGCACGCGCAGCACGAGCAAATTTCCCGGTGAATAGCACTTTTGCACGGACAGGTTATACATGACTAATGCCTTTTACGGTATCGAGCATCATTTTCGAGCCCACTGAAAATTGATATTCCCCGCTTTTCAAAGACTCCGACAAAAAGAAATCGCCGATAGAATTTATCGGCAGGTTTTCTAACTTTTACGCGATTCCCCACTAACCGCGTCGCCGAACTGTACTCAATCACCAAACTTTCTCCCCATATCCCTGTCTAATCCAGTACCTTACGAGTGCGCCTAATTCAAACACGTAGACGTCTAATATATCTAATCTAACACTGACACAAATCATTCCGATTGAAAAGGTGGGAATAGTGAGCTCGTCGGAACAAAAGTACTTATAATTTTTGTTTGCGCGATCGGCCAGCTCGGCGGGCAGCCGCATCGCGGAAGGAGTTGCGAAGCGCGACGCCGAGGAGCCGAGGAGCCGACTAGTGGCTCGCAGAAAGAATAAACAATCAGCTGCGTCGACTGGGAGAGTCGCTCTTTTTCTCTCCGGGACACGCCGAGCTCATCGGGCACTTCGGTCACGCTCGAGCTGCCCCAGTAAGGTGTCCCCCGCTTCCGGAGCAAAGCGCGCTGCTGCACCGACCGCCGCGGGGGAAAAGCGCTCGTCGTGTACATACCGTACCGGTGAGTTTGTGCGTGCGAGTGTGCTGCTCACGAACCCGTACGCTTCCGTGAACTCCGCCTCGAAATTTGCGGACGTGCGCGTTGCTTCGCGGGAGGGGAATAAGATTTCCGCCGGCTTTGATGTAGCGAGCCTTTGCTCTGCCATCGTTTCTGCGACTTTGATTTGAAATTCGGTAACGAAAATATTGTGTTTTTATTCGTGAAAAATTGAATATAACAGTACATTTCGATCTGATTTTTAGACTCGTATGATGTTTGGGCACGAACGAAGCGAGGCTAAAATCACATCCTCGCTCACGTATCGAATAGTATTTTTTGATACAACGTGTTCACGGTACGATTGTACGCAGCTGATTTAATAAATCGTGTCCTCGCACGCGGCGTGTCGATTTATCATGACTATTTCATAAAGTAAAATAAAATAAAATAAACTCGAGCTGTATTTAAATAACGTACGGAAATTCTTGGATTATTTAAATATTACAATCTTATAATCAATCAAATCCCTTATTTTGAGAAGCGTCGATACATTTCGTCGACAGAGAAAAATGAATCGAGCGAAAAATCTCTGCACCCTTACAAAAGGAAGCAATCAGTCAGTCACTCCAACGAAACTATCATGCGACACTCGGCTAAACCAATCCAATTACTCGACCGCTAATCCAAACATCCGAATCATTCAGTACTATCATCAGATAGAGAGAAAGCTCAGGCTACCCGATAAGTTCGTCAATCGCACTGCGTCAACACTACACGTCGCGCCTCTGACAGGCCTCCGTGAATTTTTTTTTCGTCCAGTACTCGTTGTGCAGGCCTCACTGACCGAGTCCGTATATCGCGCGTAGCGCTCAGTACAGTCACCCCCTCGAGCTATAATTCCACCGACCCCTGCGCTGTGCACCCCTCGAGTCGAACGCCAGCAGGCGCACCCCCGCGCCTTGCCGCCCGCTTCGAATTCTCCCGTCCGATCCAGTTATCGGACGCGGAGCGCGAAACCCAAGGCGGCACATTCGTCATGCCGCGTGAGGAGACGTCGACCTCGGGCGACTGCAGCGGCGAGAGAAAGAGGAGGAGGAGGAGGAGGAGGAGGCCGCTCGCGCAACAAGTTACGCGTGCGAGTAGGCCGCGGCCGCGGCTTCGCTCCCGTTTTAGAGGAACGTCCCGTCCCGGAGGAAGTGGGATCGTGCCGAGCGACGGGATTTCTACGAATAGAAGAGAAAAGAAGGGGAGTCGCGCGTTAAGCGGCGATTTTCTCGCCTACGGTGTGAAAGATTGGGATCGGGACGTAAATATTGATGTAGGCTTGTCGGTGGTCTGTACGTGCTGCCATCTTCGCCTGGTTTCTTTTTACGAGGCTTTTTCAGTTAGATACGCGTTCTCGCGGGAGGGAGGACTGAAATGAACGCCAAACAACACTGAGCAGTCTAAGTGCTTCGAGATATACCGAGGAGTACAGCGACTCCTTTATAGTGATGGATATATAAACGGGTGTTGAATTCTGTAGTACAATAAAATTATATTATATAAATTCAACACTGTAGTTATCGGTCGCCCATTTAAATTATTGTATGCAATCGTTCAAGTGTCTCTTAAAATGAAAAAATGTTTCTATAATTGCACTATCGATAAATATTTATTAAAAATTGAACATTCCGCTGCAATAAAAAAGATAGATAGAAGACTCCAACAATTTTACGGCACAGAAATAGAGATAAAAATCGATTGCATCTCGTGCAAGCTACTAAAGTCTACAAGCCACTTGGAGATTCTGCAAATTATTGCAGTTCTGGAGATTCACGACTACCGGGGGCTCAGTTGGCCTGCGTCCAGGCAGCAGATACAGCGTTGTACAAGGAGCATCTCCGAGCCATCCCTCGGCTCTTTTGTCTCGTCATTCCGCTCGCGCGAACGCCGAGGGATTATACACGTGTGTATATATCGGACGGAGGCGGGAAAGAGAAGAACCGCAACGGCTCCGAAACAAAGTCGCTTCCGCGACACTGGCACTGCCGCGGCCTCTCCCAGGTCACGGAGGCTGCCGAATGAGCATTCGCCGGGGATCGAAGGCGTCGGATCGATCGCGCGAAATCCACAGTCACAGGATTAACCCACTTGTCGAGGAGATTAGTAGGTTTGATTGGAGTTCCGTGAGTCAAATGCGAAGCATCGCTAGTCGGTCGTAGGGGGTCTTGGTCCTTCTTGCGTCGGGTTAGCGGGTTTAATGGAATTCTGGTTAAAGTCTTTGGGAGCCAATTAATTAACGGCGAATTGCCTCAATTGACGAAAATGTGCGTCACGTCTGACGCGGTCGAAAAAGCTCGTTTCTAAAAGTAGAAGCGTAATCGTTCGCCGCGCTGCTGCGGGAGAAAAAACGTTAAATTGATATCTCCTATCTCGTTGGCCGCTAAATGAAAAAGCGACTAAATTTTCCTCGATCCTGGAGGATACTTGCGAAGCTCTAAATTAACTATCGGGAGGAGTTAAATTTTTGATAGCGTCGCGAGGATTACGAGTCCCTGGCAATTCGAGATTTCAGCGTCGAAGCTTCGTTATAACGACGGCAATTCGGGTAAATCCCTTTGGCGCGGAAAAAAGCGCGCTGTTTTGAATTCAAACATCCACCCGGGCCGGAGTTAACACGGGACAAAAGGTCGCTCTTCTTTTTTTGCAATTTCGAAACGGTGGAATCTCTCCGCATTAAAGCTCTCGAGTGCCAGACTATACGAGCACGAGCGACTCCGAAGCGACGAATTTTCATCTCGTTACATGCGCTTTTTTACTGTGTATTCCGCTTACGCGTTGACGTCACTGCAGGTGAACAGCTACAGTCGCAGTGCTCGAGCTGCTGGAAGGTCGTCCAATTTTTTTCTTTTTTTTTTTCAATCGATGTTATATCCGCCACTTGAAAGTAGAATATTTGGCAGCGAGCGACGACGAGAGTCAAGTATAGGCGCGCGCGCGGAAAAAATGAGAAGAGGATCGATGCGTCCAGTTATAGCTGGATTAATCTACATCGGAGCAGCTGGAGCTAAAATGCAACGCTTATAGGAACATGACCTACTATTTATCGGGGCATCTGGGCAAACTATAGGACGGAGATTTAAATTTATCCGGCGTCGAGATTGAATAAAAAAATAGTGTAATACTCGCGAATAATAATAAAACGACTAATGCGGCTATTTATTAATCTCTTTTCCTCTCCCCACGCACACGTATACACAGCGAAAAAGAGAGAGCACGCGCGGATAGCTTTAATTAGTGGCATCCTCAGGGTTGCCGAGGGTATTAGAGCGCATATATGCATAATCATTGAGAGTAACGAGAGTAACGAGACAAGTAATGCGAAGGCATTCACCGCTTCTGATTTGATTTGCCGTGTCACTTTGAGGAATTTTACAACGTCCCACGATATAAACGTGGCTGCCGCGAAGCCATTAGCTTATCGCCCGCTGACATTGGGTGGCGGTTGATTAATTTTTATCGTTACATTTCGTACTATCGGCTTTCTATTAGCGTTATTGTCAACCAACATATTTTTAAGGCGTACACTGAGAAAAAAGTTTAGTAATCACAATTAACCATTACTTGCTTTAATTAATATTTACTTGTTTCAACCAAAATTTATTTGTTTCAATCAAATGTTAATTGAAACAACGAACCATTGATTTCGATTACTTACTTTTTTTTTCATTGTATAATATACATATTGATCGCTCTGTCTCGATGTATTGCAAACAATCTACAACTAGAAAAATACATTTTCTTTGAACGCTTACATTACAATTAACGTTTTCTCACGTACGCAAATTAAATTCGTATATTTGCTTATAGTAAGCGTTACAATTAACGCTTCCAGATCTACTCAAACAAATGTTACGTGGTCGCCTCGTATATATACAAGTTACAATTTACATTATTTCCCCATCTGTTCAAACAAACGTGACAAAGGACCCGGAGGATGCAAAAGCCGTTGCATTTTTCTAGTGCCGCAAAACACCGCCGAGCTTACGTAAAAAATTTCCGCGCAGCATAGCTACACACCGCCCATCGCGTCGACAGAATTAATTCGCGCCGCGTCTGCTTGAAAGCGAGCACATATATTAAAGACGCGCGAGCGCCGCTTCAAAATATTTTCATAAACACGCGCGAAAGCGAGCGACCGCCGCGGAGTGCAGTTCGCCTCGAGACGAGAGGGATAAAGAGCGGAGCGCCGATGCAAAAGGCTCGCGCACGTGCGGCGTTCTTACGCAACGCGCCGCGGAGCCCCAGTGATTCTCATCCTGCGAGAGGATCGATCCTGGCCGACCGCCGATGTATATCCCCGCTTATTGGCTCGATGCAGGAGGCTTGCAGCTCGCGGAGAGAATGAATTTGCTGCGCAATTATCGAGTCCGCTGCTGGAGCTCGTCTCGGGCGCTGATAGCGCTCTTAGCGACGGACATAACTTGTTTCTGATTCCGCGGAGGTGCGAGAGCTGCCGTCGTTTCTTCTTCGCCTTGTTCTCGTTTTTTCTATTCTTTTGCGGCGTAAATTATTTCTGCGTTTTAATGGAAAGCACTCGCGGGATTAGCTTTCCGTGTATATATAGTATATCCTCGACCTGCCAGCGTTTATTAAAAGGATTTCTGTATGTACACACAACGTTAGTGGAAGGATATAAATGGTTACGTGTAACGCCTTATCGTGTTTTATTTTAAATTTATTTTATTACATTTCGTACTGATGGAGAGATTGAAAAAAAAAAACAAAAAAACAAAAGCAAATGTTATTGTACAAGAATTACGGAAAAAAAAAGGAAGTGAACGACTAGGGAGGTGATCGATAAAAATTTAATCGACGAAACGATACCGCGCAGCAAGTCGATTCCCCGCTCGTTTTTGCGCCTGTTCAGCAATTTTTAGCGCGAGCGAACGAGAGAGCCACGGGGCTAACGGATGATCGACGATCCGTGGCCTCGGAATCCGTCGATTTGTGTCTGGCCGGCGCGCAAAAGCGTCGATTTCCTGGACGCGCGCGGGGCGCAGATCGCTCGAGCGTACTCGGCGATTTTCTTCCTCGACATTTACTACGCATCCTTGCGGCTCGGTGCACCTTACGACTCGATCTCACCGCCCGACCGGAAATTTTTCATTCCCGACAGACACATTTCTATGTTCCCGATCGCGCTTCCGTGGAATTTCACCCCGAATCGTCGGAATGTACCCCCCCCCCCCCCGGAAAATAATAAAAGTGACGAGAGCGTAGAAAAATGTTATAATTGGATTGCTGCAACTTTGCTTCACGCCGACGCGAAAGCGCCGACCAAGGCAGCGTTATTATTGTTTTGCTGCGCGCTGAAATTTTTTGCGCAATAAACCCCCGCGCTAACGGTTTAGAAATAAAATCCAAAGTCCTCGATACTTTTCCGCGTCGACTGCGAGGCCACTCCACTTTTCGTCCAGGCGATAACATTTCGTCGTCGTAGCCTCAACGTTATCATGTCCATTATATCAAGCGGACAGCGACGCTTATCGAACTATCACCGGCGGGATTGACGCGTAAACGCCGATGGTCGGCCGAAATCAATACCCGCCGGCTCACAAAAGAAATCGGAAATCAAGTGGGAAAGATAGGAGGAGAGTTTGAAGGAAAAAAAAAAGGGGAGCCACCGCTGCGAAGAAGTTGCGTGCGCGACGAGCTGCGGGGGCGATGACGCATCGGAAACGAGCGGAAGCGGTGTATCTCGCGCCGGAAGGGAAAACAATCCCAAGATCGGTCGCCGACCGCAGATAAGAGTGCACCGCGGCGGAAAAAGAAGCGCGGCGCTGCAAAGACCCTCCTTTTTTTTTTTCTCTTTCTCTCTTGCTCGCCCGCTCTGTCCGATCGCAGAGCCGAACTGCCCCGAGGAAATTGACGGCAATTTAGCACGCCGAGGGGCCGTGAATATTTGCATACGCACGCGCCCCCCTTTCCTCCTCCGACGGGTGTGTACACTGTGGACGTGCGCGGCGGGGGGAGCTCGCCGTTTTTACGACGGGTCCATATATTGCCCCTTCATTTGTAATATCAACATTGCGCAGGAGCGACTTCATTGCCGAGCCCTGCGTACACGGACTTTAAAGTGACGTATGAATTTTGGATTGACTGTGTAGTCAATTTTGAGAGTCGATTCCCGAGGGTGCGGTGCACCATCGTATGGTTGACGTCCAGCGATAAAAATTTTGAATAATGTTTTACGAGCATTCGCGAGCCTGCCGACGCCGCCGTCTAAAAGCAGCAATTACGGCTTTTTGATTTATTGGCCGAGATTAATGGTAAAATAGTACTCGAGAGTAAAGCGTCTCGTGCTATCTATTTATTGACGTTTAGAGTAATCGCAACTATTTATAGCTAAAAACTGCGCGAGTCGTCAGTTTTCAAAATTAATGTCCAATCGAAGCCTAAAAATAATCGGAACGCAGCGACAGGATAATTTACCAAAAGAAAAAAAAAGAAAAAAAAAACGCAGCAGAACCCCCCTCGGCGGATATGAACTACCGCGCATAACAGTAAAGTAAAAGACCATTGAAAAAAAAAAAAATTTATCAACATCAAGTCGAGATTCCCGACTCCGTGCAAAAGCAGATAAATCATCGAGGCTCGTCCCGTAAAAACTTTCAGTGCGCCTCATCACTATAAATTCCGCGCATCTCCCGGCGGCGTCGGCGAGTGGTGCATCCAGGTTAGCGCACTGCCTGCAGCGGCGATGCGCGCGCCCAAAGCTCCGGCTCCGAAAAAGCTCGGAAATTGGCGAAATCGCCTTACAATTGCGGCAGGGGGCGGCTCTAAATCTCCAAGGGAACGGTGGACGCGCGGGAGTAACGAGGCGTGTGCACACGCGCCGGGCCTTGAAGCTGGGTTAGTGTGCGACGGAGAGATTTGCCCGCGGAGCCCTAATTGACTTCACGGCGCGGACGCCGGGGTCGCGCATGATACGCGAACCTTCCGGGGGTGAGCGATACTGTGGGTAAATTCTATGAGGAAGTACAGTCCTGCCTGTCGCATTTTTTATTTCCAACTGTCTAAGTTTCGTCCACTGGAAAAATTCGCTAATTAGGAAGCAGATGCGTTACTTTGTCACTGGTAAATGTAAATGAAAATTTGCTTTTTTATACAGTGGCAAGGTTAATGACATTTTCACTGATTTATATTTAAAAGAAATTAATTTTTTAGCTTCGTTAATAATAATTAGCCGGCAATCAGTATAGGAACATTTCTTAGTTTTTTTTTTTTTTTTTATTTTAATTGTTTCTGCAGGCTAATTTTTCATTCAACTGAAATATTCACGATAAATCGGGATGAAACAATTCTGCAGAGATATAAAATTTGAATAGTAGATTATTTAAAAACAGTTAAAGATAACTCAGTTAAAATATTTTATTTCGCTTCAAATTTATTTTATTTCAGAGTATAATTTCATGCGATGAAATGTACTCCGTCATTTAATACCATTTTTTGTTTATTCGGAATGACAATATACAAAGTTCATTTTTCTACTGGTTTAGTTAGCGAATAAAATAAATGAACATTCTTCGAATACCTATACTTTAAATTTACAAGCACAAGAATCTGTGGTAAAAATCACTTTTCCGAAGCACAAACTATCGAAAGTTTTGAAATCCATCAGCGTGGGCATTCATGAATTTTCGTTTTGGAGTGAAAGTTCGTTACCGCCGTATATCGACGCTGTCATTCAAAATAAAAGAGTATTGTCACGCCGGCTCGCTTTTTAAATGTCCCGCGCTTGCGCTCCATTGTCCCACCGCAGAGCCCAATCACTTCGATTCCCGATAACAATCGGAGCAGTCGAAACGTTAAGTATTAAAAAAAAAAGAAAAGAAAAAACAAAGCAAGAAGCGTTAAAAAGAAAAAATTCAAGAGCGAAAGGATATTACAAAGCAATTAACCCAGTTTAACCACCCGAGCGAAGTGTGCACGAATTTCAAAAACAAATCGCGTCTTCGCCGCCCGGCGGCAGAGAACATCGGGTATCCCATTACCCGGGTGTAGTCTTTCGCTCGACCAGCGACGGTATGCATTGTATAGGTAAGCACGAGAGTACCTATAAACAAAAGCGGACCATTTTCACCGCTATCGAGTTCCTCGTTCCCCGCGTCGCCAGCCTCAAACTGGGTTTCCCGGCCTCGCTCTGCGATTGTCTCCCTTATCTCGCTCTCGCGAAACGCCGCCTCCGCCTGTCGCTTTTACCTCGCCGACTCCCTTTTTTTCTCGCCTCCCCCTCCCCCTTCGCTCTCTCGCTCGCTCGTATACCTTCTATCTCCGTCTCTCGACGCAATTTTCGCGCGCGAGCTCGCGGCCCGGTTTTTCCGCTCGCGAGAAAGCCTCTCGGCTCTCTTTCCGCCGTGAGGAGAGCAAAGCACCGCGGGCTAGAGGAAAACGAGGCCGGTGGTCCGCCGGCCCTTCGCGCGCGCCGCTTAAATCGATAACCGGCGGAAAGACGGCCGATTCGAGGGCCACGCTATGCTCTCCTCTTCGCGGTTTGTTTTCAAACTGGACTGTGCCGCGCGCGTAGCTTGCAAAGGCCCGTTTCCCGATGGGGAAGTGCACGGGGAGGAAATCACGGCGGCGACAACGCAATTTTACGATGATTTAACAATTTACAGGAAGCTCTTGGAGCGCCGACGATGACGCACGTGTGCGTCATGCAGCGGAGTCGTTCAAAAGGCGTGTATCTAGTCTCTAGATACACTTCCAGTGCGATCACGCGCGGCTAATTATCCAAAAGGACTGGAAAAATTTTCACTTCCCATTGGAATGTGCACGCAACTCTCGCGTCTGGGCTTTGCCGCCTACTCGCTGCACAACTCGAGTGCTTATCGAGTCTATTAAAAAAAAAAAAAAAAAAACGATTAATTATTTTTAACATGCTCCAAGGCGCTGCAGTTATCTGCGACATTTAAACTCAAATTGTCGGGCAGTACTTACGATTTCAGCGTATAACAACGAGCGTGCGAAAGACACGGAAACTTTCGAAGCTAAAAATAATGAAAATACATCGTCGCTTTCACGCGAATCGTATATGCGAGGAGCTTTAAGCCGCTTAGAAGATACTTTTTATCGACCCACACCGTGCCGGGTTCAAAATAATCATTAAGTATACCGTTAGGTCACAAAAGCATCTTCCAAATGTTATATCACGCGAGCGAGCAAATAACAAAAAAGAAAAAAAAAGGAAACACCCACCAACGACAGGCACGACAGCACCAGGCGCTGTATGGTAGTAGGCACAATCCCACCGTCGCGCTTTAGTATATCAAGTGCAGCACGGACAAATCGATAATGAGCATACGAATAAAAATCCAGTGCTAACCTCCGAGTCTGCACTCAACGTAAACACAAGATCGCGAGAAGCACAAAGTACATAATATCGTACTCGTCTCGCGGAGCATAAATACACGTATATATACACTAGGAAAAAGGCACTCTAGGCGCGCTGCACCCCGCCGCATCCTGGGCGGCGCTCAGCCGGCGAGCGCCGCGACGTAAAAGGCCTGCACCCGGACACGGCGCGGCACGCGTTGTACGGCCCTGCCCTCTTCCAAGGAGCGAGCGAGTGAGGCGCGCCGCGAGGCCCCCCGAGGCGGCCACCCGCTCTCGGGGGTCCGCCTCGGCGAGGGCCGACGACTCCCGGGCGTGGGACACACTCACCATGTTGGCCGGCGCCGCACTCGCCAGCACCGCCAGCATAACGTCCTCGGGGTCTGGCCGCGCTCGGGGAGGGACGGCACCACGGCGTGTGCTCGCGCTCTCCCTCTCCTCGGGTCTCTCTGTCCCTCCTTCGGCGCAGGCGGCGCCCCGGAGACGCTGGCTCTCTCCCGACCTGGTGGCGACCTCGGGGCTGGGCTGCTCCTGGATACTGCGCTGGACGAGGCTGCCGGGCGTTTTTCGGCTGGACACACGCGCACACACACCGCTGGTGAGGAGCGCACGGCGGCTCCTCGGCACTGGCCGCGAGTTAAAATGGCGTTCGCGCTGCGCTCGCGCTCCCCGACAGAGCAACGAGAGAGTGAGTGCCCCGTGCGTGTCGCCTACACTCGCCGCGGTACACAGTGGCACGTCGGTGTCGGCGCACACACGCCCACGGAGAAACTGCTCGCGCCGGAGAGCGAGAGAGAGAGCAACGCCGCCTGGGATTCGCGGCCCGGACGCGAGCCGACGGGACTCGCGACTGCGACGGTTATGGGAGCTCAGTTGCGACTGCAGCGCCCCGCGAGTTTTAGTTTCGGATACTGCCGCGGTGTCGGTACGGTAGAGTGCGGCTGGGTATTGTTATCGACCGAGTTATTTTATTTATTTTTTTTAAATTATATTTATCTCTTTGTAATTTAAAGTTTGATATTAATAATGTGAATAATTATAATTTGTTTATTTATAATAAACTTTTTTTTATAAAAAGTGTAAGATACTTTTTATAGAAAAGGTGTGCTTTTAATAATACATGTTGTTACTTTTAGTTTTTAAAGTGCAACTTTATAAATAAATATTAAAAGTTATTTAAAAACTCGCTAAGCTAGTCTATATTCTTTAGTATAAATCTGTATTCTGTATTATTATTATTGAATTGTAACTTTCTGTTGGATTTTAGCACTGCGTGGCGCTACATGTTTCAAATTGGTTGTACCTACATATCTTGTATGCATGGTGCCAGTGCCACTCCGCTGAACTCTGAACTGAAGCATTGCATTGTTGTGATTGTAAATCACTAAGTAGTAACAAAAATAAAGTATTTTTTAAGTATTTATTGTATCTATAAAATCAAAATAATCTAAAATGGCTGACGATGCGGAACAGGTAATAATTTTATTTTAATTAGTGATCTAAATTGTACAGGTGTTAAATGTAACGATTTTTCTAACCTATAACACAAACAGGTACCGGCGATCAATGTCAAGGAACCTTTAGATTTAATAAGACTGAGTTTGGACGAGAGAATTTACGTTAAAATGAGAAATGAGAGAGAACTTCGTGGAAGGCTTCATGTAAGCATTACCGAACCTTTGTTGATCTCATCAATTGAAAACTGTTGTAAACAATGGGTTATTTTTAGGCATACGATCAACATTTGAATATGGTGCTCGGAGAAGTGGAGGAAACTGTTACTACCATAGAAATTGATGAGGAAACTTACGAGGAAGTTTATCGCACCACTAAAAGGAACATTCCCATGCTCTTTGTTCGAGGAGACGGGGTGATATTAGTTTCACCTCCGAGTATGAGAGCAGCAATATAACGACACTTTGCTTTACAAAAGTAAGATTAACTTATACATAAAATTAAGTTAAAACTTTTTTAGAAAGTTATGTTTACTTGAATTAAGAATTAAATAATATAAGAATACAATTAAATAAATCTTGTTTTACTTTATATACAATCACTATTCTTCTACAGTGTAAAAATGTAAAAAGAGGAGTAAAATTAAGACTGTTACTTGGATATTTCTACAAAGCATTCTCAATAAAATCAAGTCTTCTCATTAGTGGATGGAATTTGTGCTGCTAAATCTTCAATCCTCTGTTCTTTAAACTTAAGCATAGTTTCTAAGTGTTCCACTTTTTTTAAAAGTATATTTATTGCTTCCGTTTTCTCTTCCAATTCTTTTTTCACTTTCAGAAAGACCTTGCGTGGTACAGTTTGGTTCAGTGAATCTTCAGGACTCATGGCACACTTTAATAGTTCTACAATAATACAGAATTACTAAACAATTCAAAAGTTACATACAATTCAAGGCACTTATTTGAAGTCATTACCATCTTTCTCGGGCTCTCCACAGCCTTTGAATAGTGACTGTCGATCTGCGTTGCAGTCTTTTATGATCTTAGAATGTATATCGAATAAAACTCTTTCTATCACCCCTGGCTGTGACTGTGCCAATCGATTTATAGTCTCCTTGCTCAATTTAATATCTATCTTCGAAAACACTTTGCGGTTCAAGGTCCACCAGTTGTCTATTTTCTTTGATATACTATTACCCGGGATATAATTTTGAACATCAACGATTTTTGGATAATAACGTTTCAGCAACTCAGCCATCAGCACTGTCACACAGAAAAAAATTGAAGTTCATCAAACTTCATAGATTAAAATCATTTAACCGTTCGAAAAAAAAATTCCACGAGTTACAACAGCATCATAAATTAATTCATCATAATTCCTAACGTCCTACTCCAATTGAATCACTCTACGATTTTGCACGAGCTAATGGTAGCTTAATCGAATCCTACCTCCGTCCGAAAAGTCCCTAGCCACGTTCCTCTTCGGTCTGGAGAGTGGGATCTCGTCAAGCCACGCGTAAATCTCTCGCACGTAATCATCGCCTATTTCTGAGTCCGCGTTCATCGCGCCTACGTGCACAAATGCCCGTAGATCTTCTCCAAACGGCGCATTTATAATTTCAATTATTTCCGGGTCCCCCCTTCTCTTTAAAAGAAAATAACTCGCTGGAAATTTACTCCGACTATGTCAACGTATTGAGGATATTCGGATATACCGATGATAACGATCGCCGCATATTCACGCGTGTTTACTTAGCAAAAAAAAAAGTGAATAATGGCACTTTTCAGTTAATGCATGCATTCATGGAGCTCTTAAACGCGACGATTTATAAATCACATATTAGAAGGGAATCGATATAGTTATTTGTTTCGCTAAATTAACATCCAGGAATAAATTTGAATGTTTTAAAGATTGATCAGTCCGATAAGTGTACCTGTTTCTAAACTTGAAAAATCGATATTCGTTAAACGGAATTTGCTTCGCAATTGGGACATAAAAGCTTAGTACATTTTTTTAAACTGCTCCCCGATCACGTAGTTTTGTTTGCATTGTTCATTCTTGATTGACAGATTTCATTTTATTGTTGCGCCAGCCAAATATTCAAATAATTAACGACGTTAAAACATTTCTATTTCGAGACTTCCCACTAAAAGTGATGCGGCGACGCGCGAAGGTCGTAGACGTATACCGAGCTCAGCGCAATTTCTTCAAAATTGAAAAAAAGTAATTGCAATTTTTCGCGACTTTTAAATAAACTCGTGCAATTCCCCTCGAAACATTCGCTTCGTAATGCAAGCTCGCGACGACAAAATTAACTTATAATACAGAATGACGACATCGCGACACGTGAGATTTAAAATTTATAGACTAATTTTCCCATTTCCCGCTGTTTTGCTTATTTCACCGCCCACGCGGTAACTTATTTTCACTTGTAAAATCGACTAAAAAGAATAAAAAAAGTCGTTATCATATCGGGCAATCGTTGCGCGAGATCGTCGCGCGTAGGAAATCCGCGCGGTTGCGTCAGCGAACCGCGCATCATTGCAGTGGCATTACACGCGGAGAAATGGCATGCAAGTATTGCGCGAGTTTTACGAGCCCATCGAAAAATTAACATCTCGCGCGCGGCGAAATGAGCATAAGCTGCATTGTACTCCTACGAAAGGAGGCGCCATCGTCTCAGCGCGTTTGTAAAGAAAAAAAAGGAAAGTAGCAGGCGGAATCGCTCCGGTAGAATCTCCCGAGCGTCGCGGCTTCCTATACCCTCCTCCGAATAATTAACCGGGCGCGCCGATTAAACGACGTGCCCTCGGTCTCAGGGAACGATAAAATTCAAATTTAATCGACGACCCCATCCTCCGGCCGCTCGATACCGAGCATCCATGCGGAATATCGATTATCGAGCCCCGCGGCTTGGACGTCACGGCGTATAGATAATTCAACTAGGTGATACACCTCGGTGTACCATTCTTTTCAATTATTGCGCGGGGCATTAAAAAAAATGAGGAGAGAAGGCACCGCGGTGGAAGCGGAGATTGGAGGGATCACGGTGGTGGTGCATTAAAACCGCCCGCAAAATAATTAAACTGCACGCACCCGTTGAAGGTGCTCGCCAAGAGCAAAATCAGCATAAATAGACGATAGGGCGATCCTCACAATGAGGGCCTCCTCAGCAGGGCTGAAGTTCGACAATGGAATGTAATAACGGGACTGTTACACGAGCAGGAATTATGTTGAAATGAAACTCTCTTTAGGCTGGTTGCGGAGGGGAGGGAGACTAGGTGATCAGGGGGTTTAAGGAGGGTCAAGCGTTTGGTGCCGTATCAAGTACACGGAAAAAGGGGGCACTTTACGAATTTTCGAATTTCAA
>JAWWEN010017114.1:0-20615 GCA_035582955.1 Sycophila texana | reverse complement strand
CAGCGCTATAATCGCTTGGTTCTCACACGCAAAACACGCGTATAAACGCGAATTTCTCACACTGAGTTATATAAAGATAATTTCTGTTTAGACAGAAATCTTCAATATATACATCAGTAATCAAAGGTTAGCTTGCCTCGTGATAATGATTTTTTATGTTAACTTTACAGTAAAATCACTATCTGTTATCATAACCGAGGAATAATTGCCTACTTCTTTTAAATGAGACTTAAGTAAACAAACTCGAATATATTTCGGTACTATATTCATACTCGCTAATTAATATTTATCATTCATCAATGGGATCAAAATAAGCGCAGTAAAAGGCATTACTACTTTCAGGGCGAATAGTACAATCAAGATAGAAACGTTGAGTCTATATTTGTCGCGGTGAAATCCCGCTCTCAAAGGCGCTTATATGCGGTCGCCGAAAATGCTTTCGCTTCGCGGCGAAAAAATAAGGATAAGGGGGCGAGGAGGAGTCCGTTTTCACTCGCGTGTCACGCGCGCTCGGTAAAATCGAGTTGCCGGTGTCTCAGACCTCGTGGAAAGTGGATCTTGCGCGTGCCGCCTTTGACGCAGCCTTACAAGGAATATATATACGCCAGAGCCCGCTGCGTGATACCTGACTTGCGTACACCCTTTCAAGAGTCCCGGCGAAAAGTCACGTGTCTACGTTACCTGCCTTTCAAGTGATATGTGTGTCAAGTATCATTTCACACTCCGTATTCAATCTTACTTGAAAAATCATTTTTGCTTTTCTTGTACCTGAGAGTCTCGTTTTTATCCTTGCGACAGTTGGCAGGGTGCGGTATGATACTCAACTTCGTTAGATCATCTTTAAAATTGATATATCACAGCACGGCTTTTTATAAAAATTTTGTTGCGAATTGCGCAAAGAAAGCAAAATAAAAAAATAAAAAAAACACCTGAAGGATCTTCGAATTTTTTTGCCCACATCTTCGTACTTTTTTCTTTCATGCTATATGTAGGAAAAAGTATTTCTTAAAAACTATTTAATTGAACGTGGTAAGTGTATAATAAAAGGAAAACTTTTTTCCGAGAACTTTTTTAAATTCTCATCTTATTAAAACTTTCGTTTGAGCTTTACCTCGCAAGCAATAATTCCGTCAGTCTTGACGAAAGGGAAAATTTGAGGCACGTCGAAATTTTTCAAAATGAAAAATGCGGAATTGTAGAGACTTAATTAGGGTTCGTCTTGTGAAGAGGTCGGCATCATAATTGATCGTCTCTTTCTCCTAGACAAGCCAAGTATTTACTGCGTGACCATTTAATAACAGAGAAATGGAAGCTCGATCGACTAATGATCAAATCGCCGGGAGGTAATTTTCCGCCCTGCCGTGCCACCGTGCCTGCTCTAATAGCCGGAATTTATTTTACACGTTATTAAGGGGTATATAAATTTCACTGGCGGCGCAATTTGCAACGTTAACTCTAACTTTTTTCAAGTGATTTTTTCTACGAAGCTCTTCCTCTTATTTCACTCGGTTTAAAATTGAAGCCTCTCATAAAATCTAATGCTTTTTAAACTTACTATAGGCTGATAATAGTATATAGTCTTCCAAGTTTCCCTTGGCTATTATAATTTTTATTTCAAAAAGCTCATAAATTTGATTCTTCTGTATCTTCTAGAGGTAGTCCGAAGTTTGTAACATAATCTTAATTTTATTATTAATTCACATTAATAATTACATTAGATTAAGCAATACTTAGAATTGTATAAATTATTTTTACTTATGAATGTTTAGATTACCTGAACTTAATGTTACACTGCAAATTTCTATTATTATGCATTTCTCCAAGTTTCTCAGTCTCATAATGAAATTTTTTCGCGTTGACAGAAGGGCAAGAAAGTCCTTGTCTGACTAAACAACAACTAATACTACTTACGAATGGGTAGGAGCTACATACTACGTAAAGTTTTTCAGTCATTTGTACGGAACGTTTTTAGTATTAAAACTGTAAGTGTAAAAAACCACTCGTCTGACTAAAATTTGACTAATACTACTTGTGGCTACTCAGCAGCTATACAATATAATTACAGATACATTACAAAATTTAATCGTTGCGCGTTTTTCCAAGTTTATCAAACTGAATATCTTAATCAAAGTTGACGAGAAAAGTAAGTTTAGGGTAAGATTAAAATGTGAGACTACTTTGTATTAGAATATTCAAACGCATTGTTCGATGTAACAAAAATAAACGCCAGGAGAGAAGCTCCCTTTTCCGATAAGAATAATAGTCACAACAGGAGAGAAATAATGTGAAGGGAACGTGTAAAATTATAATCGCGAACGCACGAGCAGGTTATAGACAATTTACACGTCACTGGCCACAACAATGCGGGAAGAAAGTGCCGCTCGCGTCATCGGAATAACCGTGGGCGTCAACCCCGTGTACATATAAATATGTACCGCCTTATAGAGTTTACCTTCGGAGGTCCAATCACAATGAACTCCCGTACACTTTTCCGACCTTCCAATGCCATTCCCTTCTTGCCTAAATATAGAAATTCTCTTACTTTACCCGTGCTACGCGCAATTTAAAAACCAATGAGAGTTTGCTTTGCTTCAATAGTATTTTTTTTGTTCATTCTATTCTGTATTCCAGTCCAATAAATATAAATTCAATATTCTATGGAGACATAAATATTTTAGTGTTATTTTTTATTAAACGTAAAATATAATTAAAAAATCTATGCTTTAAAAGACCATTTACTTATTATATTTTTTTTTTTTTACGAAATCAGTAATAGTTACTTAATTTGTAATTTTCTTCCCACTTCTAGGAAATGTACAAAAGCGTGCATCTACTAAGACTGCCTTGTGATGCTTCTCACTTTATTTGTTTTCTTTATTTTGGTCGGCCCATTGTTCATTTGCCTTTGATCCTCCTTAAAGAAGTAGACGGCTATTTTTAGTCTCGCCTTGGCGCAGTTTCACCAAATGATTTTTCTAGAGCTTTACGTTCCTCGTTAGTTCTCATCTACTTCTTCGCGTAGCCAACACCTTTTCTTCCGAAAATCGATGTTCGTGACATTATATCATTGAAATTCGACATCACAATGGGATAACCGGGGAAAAATCGTAATATATAGGAGGTTGGATTGCACAACGACATTGTACGTGATTCGGACAATCTGGCAACCACACTAATGGTTTGATTGATGCCTATGAATAGTGGCGGACCGACTAAATAATTGATTGATAATGTATTCACAGCCTCCATTTTGGTCAATATGCCAAATGCCTTTGCATTAAGCAGAACGCAGTAAAACACGCTCAAAAATAAATTGCATCTGAACCATTCCGATTCTCATTACGCTTTTCTATACATATTTATGCAATTGCATCGGGTATCGTCATATTTTATTAACGGTTAATTAAAACCAGTTATTGAGATTTTATCCTCTGGCTGTTGCGCGGTTGCTTCAATTTTTATTAGATGTATAAATAATTCTGTAAATATTCGGGCATACTTTTATGAGCAACCGTGCACATTTGAACAAAAACAGAAAAAAAAAGTCGGTGAAAATTTGAAAATTCCGGCGAAACAATAACATCCTCTCAAGGAATCAATCGATCAATTCCTCAGCCCTCGCTCTTAGCGTCGTTCACGCCGTCGCGAAATTCCGAGCACGACTTTTTCCTCTCTGCCGCTCACCCCGCGTCAGCCATTCTTCTTCCTTTGCTTAGCGGTTGTTTATTCCAGGCGCGTGCTTCTTTTCGGCGGCTCGCCTTACCCTCGTGGAATTACTTTTAAGAAGCGCCGCACTGTTTTATGCAAATTTCCCGAGTAAAAAAGTGCAGGGACTAATCTCGCCGTATCATTTCGCGTCCGATGCCGCGGCCCAGCATGAATATTTAAACGAGTACGTCCTTCGCCCGCACGAGTGATGATCTGATATTTCGGACACTAATTTTATTAGGAGCTCGGAGAATGGCGTTGAAAGCGGGACCGCACTTTACGCCTTAATGTCAGCTGGCGCCCAGAGGAATAGAGCTGCCCAGCTCGTGGAAAACGTCGTGTCTAATTTCGACGAAAACATTTTTTAAATTATGAGTGCGCTAAGATAGAACGTGTCTCTTTGTTGGTTACAGGAAGGCGGTTTAAAAAAAAGCAACAAACAAAAAAAAAACAAAAAGAAAAATAACGGGAAAAGAACTTTTGGTAACGATGGAAAAAAATACGAGTAGTAGGTCACGAGATGAGAAAACTTTAGAAGTCTGCTATACAAGTCACTTTTTCATTCCTCGATTTTAGGTAGTAATATTTTCGAAAAGCTCTTCATTTTTAATAAAATATGTATATTTCTGCATAACTTAATGAGTATTTTTTAAATAAAGTAACTTGATAATAATTAATTAATGAAGTCTCGTTTATAAAGATGGTGACCTTTCTTCCGATCGAGCGTCAAATTTGTACTGTCCCCTCTCAAATCTCGCCTATCAATCATCATTTCCATTCCTGTCGTCCTCTCTTTCTACGGCCAATCGAATCGATCGCAGCGGTGGTGAAAATTGCTCCCACCCCGCAGACCTCGCATAACTGACGAGCTGATGATGAAATTGGAAAATAGGCAGATTTGAATTGCGACGAGATCGTGCTTATGCCTCGACTTCCCCGAGGAACGAGGGATGAGCGCCGACTTAGGTGTAGTCGAAAGTTTCGAAGAGAATATATATTGAAATTTCAAACTCGTGAAGTTGAAACGAGTGCTTAAGGGAATGTGAGAGGAGCCTCTCCTTGTAACCTTTAGTAATATCCATTCATAGCGAATGGCTGGCCAGAAACATGTAATTTTTCACGGCGCAAGATGCAAAGTCCAAAATTAGCTATTTGGCCTGTTTTATTATTTTTCCTCACAAATTTTTTATCTGCTTCTGAAATGTTTCTAAACCAAATTATTGCTTATTTCCTTAAAACATTTAACAACAGAAAATGTAAATATCGAAAAGGCTCTTTAAAATTGGATCACATATTTTTATGTACGCCTATAATGTAAAAGCGTCATTAGGGCTCGAAGCACGCATAGCGTGCCAAAATTGTCTAGTAATTTAAATTATCGAATACCACGTAAAAAGTAAAAATCAAATAAACTGATGAATATTCGAGAGAAAAATATGAATAGAAATTATATTACTTTATTTAATGAAATCTATACGGATTTTAACCCACTCACTAAATAAACAATACAATAAAACATATCAAAAAGAAAACTTAATCAATTGTAGGATAACAACTTTTTTATTTAAAATTTCTTCACCGAATTAGTCGCCTTTATAATGAAAATTTAAAATATTCCAATTACTCCATATCCTGTATATCGCATTAAATTATACCGGCATATTCAACTGAATTAATCGAAAAAGGCAATGAATTAAAGAAACTTTTACTGAATGCTGGAAAATGAAGTGTACGAGGTCCGTTTTCATTTTCCCGGAAACAAGCAAGCGCAGAACGACTCAAATTTCCAATCGAACTATTTTAAAACTTCCCGTCGAATCAACTGACTTTTTTTTTTCAAAATTTAATGCATCTAAAAAGCATTTACGACGGGGAAACTCCGACGGTAAATCAAATGCATTAATTAAGTTGGCAGCCCCATTGAAAGGCAGCACTCCAGCCAGAAATCGCATGATCGGTCGCGTCGTCGAAAGATCGTAGAACAGAAGAGGGGCTTATTCGCACGAATTGCGAAAAGCGAAGATCGATACGCGCTTCGTTAAGCCCGCGGCGAGGCTACGAGCCCTGTTACAGCCGCGCGGCCCGGTAAAAGCAAGGCGCGCTCGCGCAGACACAAAATTTATCACGCGCAGACTATTAGCAAATTGAAATTTATTATTTCGCATCGGCGCCACCGCCCTAATGGCCTCGTATATCAAGTGGCGCCGATGCGGCTGCGTCCGTAAAAATTTGATGAGCGATTATCTCGATATCGCGATTAAAGCTAAATCAACAGCCACCTTCGAGAGAAAAAAAGAGAGAGACAGAAGGTGGGGTGGGGGGAGGATCATTCGTGGAGCGTGAAGTTTTCAGCGAACGGTAGAGGTGACTTATTGAATATTCATCGGAATTCGAAACGAAAGGAGCCCAGACTGAAAGGGACGTGCAGGGAGGGTTGGTCGCATGCCCCATCGACGTGCATCCGGTGTCGAGGACAAGGAATTTTTGAAAAAGTGATCGATCAAACCGATGCTCCGAGCTGCGAAAGGGCGAGCGCAGAAAACTAGCCCCATCGACCTTAAAACGAGCTGCGTTTTTCCGCTTTTAATCGATTTTCCCAGTAAAAGTTTGAAATTGCTTCGACCTTTTTACTTGCCACATCAATTGTACAAACTGCTTTCGAAAAAAAACTCAATAACAGATTTCGGAAAATGTACAGCAATAGCGTTACAAAGAAAATAGTAGAATAATATCTACGCTTGCAGTGAAAAAAATAATGTTGTAAAGCGATGCGTTTTCAATTGGGCGGCATTTCTACCACATCGATTCGATTTAAAATAAAAGCAAATGCAGCAATAATTGTCCGGCAAAATGGGATACTCATGCGCTTTTGTTATTCAAAAAGCCAGCTTCCGCGAGGCACGCTTTCGCACGATGTGAGCTTTTCCGACAAAGACATTTTTGGATTGGGGATGTTAACTCGAGTCCTGGAGAAAATTCGAAAGGGTAGCCACCCTTGAAGGTTGGCACTGCGAGATCGAAATAGAAACGAGTAAGCGGGCAGAATGCGATCGAGCAAGCGACTCCCGATAAGATGACTAGAGAGATTAGCAAGCGAGAGGGTCTCCGGAGGGTCCGAATTGCCGAGGAAGAAAAAGCAGCGCGAGATGAAGTTGCGATATCACTCGCTTTCTCTCGCTCTCTTTCTCCATTTCTTCCGATCGCTTAATGGAAACTGTCGCGCAGAATTAGGCCGATACGCCGAGCCGCATCGCTGACTCGGCCTTATATTTATGACCGAGGCACTCGGAGTAACTAACGATATTTCTCTGCTGTTACTATTTTTTTCGCTTAATTATGGAAATATCAAGTAATTCGAGTTCCATCTGCCAGAGTAAACAGATCTTATTTATTCCATTTGCTACTACTGTCGTTTATCCAGTTGCGGTTGTATCCCCTTGATAGAGATAACAATTACTTACTGTTGAAATACCTGCAATTTACTTCAAAATGTAAATAATGGCTTTTTTAGCCTTTTGCATATAACTACAATCTAATTTGATCCGGTATTAATAAACCCGGAATTTTTTACAAACATCAATTAAAATTTCAAATATATACCAACAACCTCGTCCATCAACTTGTGACGTTATGCGTATGTTAAATAAACAAATTGCTCGTATAATTCTGCCATAACAGACTAAATATGTTAATGTTACCGAACGTTCAACAAAATTATTATATACAAAAAAAAAAAACTTAAAAAATGATTTCATAGTCATTTAAGCTTTGACCCAGTTTTGACCCCACAAGCAATTGTAACTTATCTCTCCCCTCCGTGATTCTGTGATTATATCTGAATAGCTGAAGAACTGGGGAGTAAACGCTGAAATATATAGGCTTTAGTGCGAAACATCGATCGAAGAAAGGCCGGGGCGGTGGTGGAAGAGGTAGAGTGGAGTTTAAGGAGGAGCGGAAAGGCGAAGGAGCGCTGGGGTTTACGAGCCGTGGGAAATTGGGAATACGGCGTCGGAGCGGAAGGATGACAGGCGCAAGGAAGATTTTCCGACTGGCCAGCTTTTCGGCCACTTCATAAGCGCGCGCGGCGAGTTGCTTCCCCGGGAATAAGCCGTCCACGTATACACCAGCGTACTAAGATGGACGCGCCGGGGCTTTAGCTTCCTGCTTCTCCCCCAAATCCCGGGAGTTACGGTTCTCCGTCGATTTTCATTATTTCTGCACCTCCCTTTCAACTCATTCTTAACTAAGCGCTCTTAACTTTTACATTGGAAAATATTGCTCCTTGGGAAAATTATTTTTTAAACTTTTTTAATTAAATTTCTTTATATCAAATCAGGATCAGTCTGATTCAAAATGATATTCTAGAAATGAAAGGAAACTTCGCAAATAAACAAAAGAGCAAAACTGTTCACTAAAAATGCATAGATTTTGGAAGGAAACATTTTGGAAGTGACATACACATTTTCTTTCTTCTCCTGCTTCACAACATTTAATCTAGGCCACATCGGTAAAATCACATATAAAAGATTGTTAACTTACATACTAAATTTTCCTTTGAGTGGATTAATGCAAATAATCTCCTCGATTTAATAAAAAAAAGCATCTATGATTAAACGAATTATTATCCTACATTTGAAGTTAGCATGAAAACGGTAAATATACGTAAATCCTTGCCTGACTAAAGACGGGCTAATACTACTTATACATATATAGTCACTAAACGATTAATGTTACATTATGAAATTTCCAATACTTGAAGTTACTTATTCGAGGAAAGACAAAAAAACATTTTTCGCGTTGACACTGTAAGGATAAGCAAACCCGTGTCTGACCAAATCAGGACTAATACTACTTATGGCTAAGCAGCCACAGCATACAATTTACAGTTACATTGCAAAATCACTACTCATTTCTCTAAGTTTATCAAGTTCATAACAAATCATTTTTTGAAATAGTCATTAGTAGTAAATAAAAAGCAGCGCCTGACTATAGCGGGACTTATACTACTTACAAAAACTGTTGCAGCTACACAATTCAAATTACGTTGCAATATTTAATCATTATCCATTTCTCCAAGACTTAAAATCTTGAATATCGATAAATTTTCTAATAAATGCATGAATCCAAGTCACATTGAAAAACTTCAGACGCATGAATGTAAAGGGAGAGGAGGAAGAGCGTATAAGCTAGGTGTAACCGTGTGTCGCGACAGCGGCCATGCGCCAAACATGCCGGAAAAGCCGTGCGTCAAAATCCGCGCCCTCCTCGTTTGAATTAATGGACCAGTGTCCCACCTTAATGAACGAGCGGAATATGCAATTATGTTAATTTTATGAATATTGTCGGCTCGACTTGGGCGACGCGCTCCCGTCTTTCCTTAACGTAATGAGTATGTTAAGGACCTCGCGGTGTCTTTTCCTCGCGCCACATTCCTTCCTCGTAGTTATTGTTGTTGTTGCTTTGTGAATTTTTCATACGCAGTCGGAGCAAACTTAGCTTCGCAACATTATCATACAAAAAGAATTTGCAGCTTACCGCGTCATTTAAACTTGCTGTACAACTTCTCGTCATCGACCTGCAAATTTTCCGATCGCAGCGTAAGGATCTCTCTTAGAAAATTCTTTCATCCCGAAATGAAACGTAGCTGCTACATATTACTCATTCGTGAGCTGCAGATTGTCCGATTACATCGAAGCTCATTTTCCAACGTTAGATATTGAGTCTTCGATTTTTTTTTGTCCAGGCTATCAAATAACCAATAGGAGCAAGATAATAAATTGTGTAAAATTGAGGATATGTTAAGGAAAAAAAAGTTTTTGCCTCGTGGAAATTTATCAGAGCGAAGAGAGAGAGAGAAATCTCGACGGAGGAGCCGCAGCG
This sequence comes from Sycophila texana, assembly GCA_035582955.1. NCBI lineage: Eukaryota > Metazoa > Arthropoda > Insecta > Hymenoptera > Eurytomidae > Sycophila > Sycophila texana. Next base: position 11,027 of record JAWWEN010017114.1, on the reverse strand, counting down.
AGAGTAATCGGCTTGCAGAAGGCTTCACTGCCATTTCTCTTTTAAAATAAACATCACTTCATTGTAGCTCCCGAGTCCATTATCTAGGCCGGTGGTCGCGCGGGCTTGCACACGTACCCTTTCAGTAGTTCCACTCGCTTTACAAGCGCGTGGTATCTTCGCTTTCGCCGCGTTATCTTTCCCTTTCTCTTCTCACCCTTAACCGGATGAGGGCCTTAAACGGCGCTCCCGGCGCCGCGCGCATTAACCGGACATCTGTATAGACTTCACTCTTCCTTCTCTATTTACATATGTAGATGCGGCCTTGTATGCGCGCACGGATAAGTCCTACGCTTCAGGAAAAATGAAAAGAAATTGGTTGTTTAAGTAAGTTTCTGTTGGCTATTCATTACTGGCCTCAACTGGAAATTCCAGCAGATTATCTTAATGGCCATAGCCGCTGATAATTAGGGCTATTCTCCCGCGATTATCATTTAATTCGTGTAAAATGTTAACGATTCTCTCTTTCTTATTGTGAAATTTTGAAACCGCTATCTATATATTTATCATGTTAAAAAGATATAAAGTTTGTATGTTAAATTGTTTCACCCTTGTATGTTAAATTTTTTTAAAGAAGCTTTGTAAGGATTACTTACCAGGAAAATGTGTTAATTAAACACTAAATGAAACATTTTTATTTAAGTAAACTCATCGTTAAATTTACGTGAAAAAAATGAAAATTATCATTTTCGGTAACAATTGAGGAAAAAAAATGGGGTAGCATTTGGTTTTTACTTAAACCGGCATTCATTCCGAGATAACCGCCGCGCCGTTAATATCGTCGCGAGAGCTCGCGAGTGAATTATCTCGCGGCGCGTGCTTTTAACGAGGGCCGAGAATTTCGCGCGAGGATGTGTTCGCCCGCGGTGATTAGTCGGGCCCGTGAAGTCAATTTCCGCCCGAGTACGAGCACCGGTTCCCACCTTCCGCTGCTGAGTTTCGCCCTGCTATTTGTACACCGGGAAAATTCCACCATGAAAATTCTTTGTTTTCCTCAACTTTCGTCAAATTTATAGTAGTTCAAATCTGTTGCGTTCCTCAACTGCGTGCAATTTAATTATCTTGTTAATGACGAACGACGTTATTTATACCAAAAAACACAAGAGTCAAAAAATTTCTTTTGAATGCCCAACTTCCTTACTCGTTTGTTCATAAAGTTATTTGACTTAGTCCTGTTAAAAAATCTGTCCACAGAATTATCATAGTAAACGTCGCGGTGCTCTGTAGAAAAAAAGTGATTGAAGAGACCCCCGATGATATTTATCCGGCATATAATTGTCTCGACGGCGGGTCTCGTTAAAAACGAAATGATCGAACAGGCGGGGAACGTGTACCAATTACTACTCGCTGGACAGGATTAAAGTGGGGCCTCGCAAGTCTCCTTTTATTTTGGTTTTCGCTAATTAACTCTATTCACAGAACAAAGGAAATCCCGAAGAGAAAGCCAAAGCTGGCCCTTTTTTTCACGTCGCACGCCACGATTGAAAGTCGTCGCGACCTTTTATCGCTCCCTCGAATGGACCTCGTTCCCCAGATTACGTCGATAAAACGCCCAGGTCCCTGCACCTTTCCCGTTTGATTGTTCCATCATACTTTCATTTGATGTTGTTAACGCACTTACTATTTTTCCTTTTTTTTCTTTTAATTATATAGGATTATACATTTTTTCTTTATACTACACCGGATAAGTATTTTTCGGATATTCTTTCTACAGATTATTGTTAGATAACAATAATAAGAAAAAAAAGTTAGCTAATGCTCATAATACGAGAAAAACTAACTTGAAAAACTAAAATTGTGTATGTACATGATTTTTTCCATGTGCCTTAAAAAAATATATTATTTATTGTGCTTTTAGTAAAAGATATGGGAAAAATGTAAAGAATATTTCTTCCCTGTCGTTAGGTTGGTACCGTTAGGGATTCTCTATGAAAAATAACTCTTATCCTTCTTGCCGATGATTTCTAGCTTGCAGTAATACTGGATGAGTAATACTCGGCCAACAAGCAAGAAATGTTGGATGGTTTTTCTGTCAGTTTGCGTAAAGAGTTAGAAGTTGGTTATTTTCGGGCTTTAGTATAGATTTTGGAGAAAGAGAAGTTCAGCGCGGGGAATTCTCAAGACTTACGCGGGATAATTCGTGAAAATTCAGGGTTTTCCCCGGGCCACCCTCCTTTCGGCTCGGAATAAAACTTTTGATGGGACGTATTTCCCGGAAGATTTTAGCCGTTACACACGAGGCGGCTCAATTTTATCGCTCAGTTAGAATTGTGCGAACTTTTAATGCGAGGATCGATCCTCGTCAGTTCGCGAATAAATAAAATCTAACAAAGTTTCAATTTAATCAACACTTTTAAGGCACATTTAATAAAGTCGGCCTTAATTCACTTAGAAAAAGCGGTTTAACTTCCATCTGTGGCGCACTCCCAGACTCTACTCTCCGCCCGGTATATAAGTGACTTTTTGGTTTATAATTTTATGCGCTAATGTATTTTCACTCTCTTGAACACAAACATACCGCGCGAATTTTCCATCCATTTTAAGCGAGTCGCGCGCTCGCGCACACCACTGAAATTCAAGTCTCCTAATAAATTCCATCTTCTTTTTTTTTTCAACCATTCAAGAAAATTTATATTTTAAAGCGATTAGACGAAAATCGAATTTTAATGTGGAATTCGAGATGAAAAATTCGGCATGAAAATTTCGTGGATATTATATTTATTTTTGTCGGCACGCAATCCGCATTAATTTCATCTCTCGCTTAACTCATAAATATTCCAGAAAATATCAATGCAGCTGCCCCGATTCGCAACAAGTATTCGGATAAATTTGCATTTTTCATGTTTAATAACGATGGCGCAAGATAAATGTGGACCTACGTTAAGCTTATTTAAAAATGTTACAATTAAATTTACTCATTATCTTTAATTATAATTAAGCTCTCGAATATACGATGCTTAAATTGCGCGTGAAAATGTAAATATAAACAATACAATAAAATTTTACCGATTATCATACTGAAAATATAAATGAGATATCCGACAAACATTTGCTCCTTCAAGTTCAACTCATTCGGAAATTAAGGGATGAGCAAGTTACGAGGTGAATTTTCGAGATCTCGCCCATTTTCGTGGGCGGACTATTTTCGCATGGCGGGCGCGTTCGCGGAATTTACGGCTGATACGCGGATACTCGCCGGTGGTACCGCTAAATCCATAAAGTCCTGCCGCGCTGCTTCATTCGCGAAGGAGCTTTTCGCCGGCGACGAATGGAATTCCGGGCTGCGAAGTTTGCGCAATGGCATCGAATTTTAACGAGGTTGCCCCTCCGGACGATTCGACGAGTTTCTGAAATCCGCGAATAACTGTGAATTGCATATAACAATACATGTATATTTGATAATGAAATAGACGCTTTCCAATGATCTGCGTTGCAACGCTTACGACGCAGAGTCTCATTTGATCCGATCAATTAGGGTATCGATATGATTTATTTATTAATAGGTAGCTTGGCCTTTATGACCCCGTTGCGGAATTTTATGAAACTAATTTATAAATTTTCAATTCAATGCACACATTTTGATCGCACTAAATCCGTGTGTTATTAATGGCAGTGTTTCGAATCGCATTGAAGCTTTAAATTATTTAGTTCTTGCTGGTATAGAATTTCAGTTCTTACACTATCTTCAATAATGGTATTGGCAAAACAATGTTTACGAACGAGAAATGAACACAATAATGATCACTACATTTTCATCGCTCTGATTCATATACAAATCTATATGAAACTTTCGGATTAAAATAGCTAATTTTCCGGTGAATAAGCGAAGTACGAATTTCAAGAGAAAGATGATCGATTCGCGGAAAATAGCAGAAAGTACAAGGTGAAAATCGAAATTCGTAAAATCTCGAGTATTGCAGTGTCGCGCGGCTAGTGCGGTGGTATATCGATTGCACACGCAGAGGCAGCTCGAGCAGTCCATTTGGAACGGTTTATGTCGCCCTCTCTCTCTCGCCTGGAAACAAGCGTTTTGACGCTCGAGAAGAGGCGAGAGGGAGACAGAGAGATAAAGACAGAGAAAGAGAGAGAAAGAGAGAGAGGGAAAGGGAGAGGGAGATCGAGCACGGAGAGTCGTGATCGCTCGCCCAGATAAAACATTGGCTCGTTCGACTGAAATTGAATTCGAGTTGAGAGACAGAGAGAGAGAAACACGAGAGAGGCGGCCGCTCTTTCTCCCTTTAAGCGTTTGACAGGCCGAGAGGAAGACACTCGAATCGACGGCTCTTCGAGGTTGCATTTTGCGGAACGTAATGATTGATAAAAGGCAGCGATTTCGCCTTTGCGTATCGCTTGTCGGCTCGATTTTTCCTCTAGGACTGTCGGTGCTTTGCTCGAAATGTTTGCCCTCCAACATTTGTTATTACAGTTCAGCTGCTGAATCTGCAGATACACGTCAGCCTGACGTTTTCCTTTACCAATGGATCTTTTTCTGCGAGCGCACTTTTATTGTTTCTTTAATAATATCGTCTATTCGTGTAGCGTAATATGTTTCGTTCATTTCTCCTGAGTTTAAAATTAATTTTAAAGTAATGACCTAAAGCTTGTTTTAATTCATCGCTCAGCAAGATATAGATAAACGAAAAAATAATCAAAATTTTATTAGAGAGTTTCATTTGGATAAAATAATTATTAAAAGTGTACTACTCCATCTTATTAATGAATGAATATAAATAATTATGCTTTCCAAATCTCTTGATCAGATTTTTAGGAAATAAACAAAATTTAATTTATATAATAAATCAAATTGCAATGAAAGCAATTTAAATGCGTACGCAAGTGCAATTTAATCGAAAATTCATGCAAATAATAATAATTTCCCGAAGTGCAAGCCTATTAAGGCTAAAGAAACGCAGCAAAGTTTTCCAGAGAATAATTATGCATTCGATGGCCTCGTTACAAGAGCAGGATGAAAAAGGGCGACTTTGAATAAACATAGCGAGTGAAACAATCCGTGGCTGCACGATACCGCCGAGGCTAAAATAATTTCTACGAGTTCACTTTGTTGGGAAATTCAATTGAACTCGTTCGATGAATTTCAATTCGTTAGGAATCGAGTGCCAGGGCCGGCTTTTTAGAGCGCTACAATGAAATCTAGTCATTTTAACAAGATACTCAGCATATCGATCAGTACATTCGCTTCGAGACTCGACGGTTTACACAACCATAGAGTCTTCGTGTACTTACTTAACAATTGCATTTTACCAAGCATTTGTTTAAACATCGGCGTTTGAAAGTGACGAATAATTTTAGTATTTTATTTTATTTTTACTCGAGATTGATTATTTATATTAATTCGTCAGGAAGGGATGTTACCCACGAAGTGGATCTAAGATACCAAAACTTCACCAATACAGTGTGAGTATTATTATTCGCTTGGTAGCTCGTTCTGAGCCACTGAACCTGTTGTTATCGCCACAACTCTGCCGCCTTTTCCTCTACTGGTATCGTAGAATGGGATCGAGAGTGTTGATGAATTCGTATTCACTTCACTTGTAGTCTCCTTGATAACCTACATCTTTCAGGTATTCGTGATTCAGTTGCAATTACCTTTTTAAAGTCACTGCCCTGTGATAAATGTATTCACGTATTCAATGTTATTTTATGATAACTGTTCTTTCATAACGACAAGTTTCAACGTCGTCAGCTTCAAGGGCTCTTTCGGTATTCCCTTTTGCTGCGACTGCGAGCTCATTCGATCGAAATAGAAAGGTTCGAATCTCCCGGTCTTCTGGATGGCTATTGCTAGGAAAAACTTTAGGAAGAGACCATCCACGATACTCGGCACCATCTCATTGTACTTCTAGATCCATTTACCATGATGGTACCAAAGTTCCACTTCCACTATAGTCTATAAGATGTGACCATGATTCTCAATCTACGTATGGCTGCACTAAGCTTTCCAACATTGTTTTTTCCTCTGTTTAATGACGTCTTAAATTTTTTTCCACGACACTTATAACTTCCCACTTCTTATTCTTTATCAGCGCAATTTTTCTTCTTAACTCTTTTTAACTATCTTTAAGTTTCACTAGTAGGTAGGTTTCCACTTGCGATGTCAGGTACCCCAAGGCATCCTTAAGTCACATTGCAAAGTAGATTGTAAAGTCGTTCGTATGCTCATCTGAAGTACTAAAATACGACCGTTTTATTATTAATGCAGTAACTATAAGTAAAACAGAATTAGAAAGAAAGTTAAGAAATAAATAAATCTGCAAGAATAAATAATTCTCCTTTATTTTAATAAATTTTAAAAATTATTATTGCCCTCTCGTCGCGAATAAAATTTTAGTAATACCTTGGCACGTCCTCTCTAAGAAAAAAGTAATAAATCAATAATTTTAAAAGTAGCGCTGGTGAACGAAAAGAAGAAAAAAAGAAAGAAAGCGTAAAACGATGAAAAGCGGTATACGCTGGTAGCCTCGACAAAAAAATGAAAGGCAACGGACGAGCGATCGTGAAGGAAGGCGGGTCGCATATTTGCAACGGACGATTGGCCGCTCCGCGGGCGGCGCTTCCTGTCGCTTGGACGCGCCGTCGCGAAACGAGGAGGCAGCGAAAGAGGGAGAAACTCGCGGGGAATGCCAAACGGCATCGGGTCGAATCAATGCCCTTCGCCCTACATTATTCAGGTTCAATCAAATGCCGCTCGAGGCATTCGGGTCACTCGTTCGCCGTCGACGTTTCCACCAACCCGCGTTCATTCTCTCTTCCTCTCTCTCGCCTTCGCCCCTTCCTCTCAATCCCTTTTTCCCACTCTCCAGGGTCCGAAGATTACGGACCGCAATTCGCCGCGCCTTAATATTCGAAGCTTTGTTCCTCGATCAAGTTGACCAAATTTCCATCGGTCGCGAAGCTCTTTTTCGACCGTTGAAAGTTTCTTTTGCAATTTCACAAGCGTATTTAAGAAATTTATTTGAGAAATTATTGTGAGGTGATATATTGTGTCACTAAGTCGTTTTTTTCTGCGTATAATAAATACATAAATTCAGAAATAGTAGGAGTACTCAGTACGGATTTAATTTCAAAAACTGCCATTCCGAAATAATGAGTAACTGAAAGTTAGTTTAAACTTTATGTCGATACACCGCTGCTTTAATTACTGGAAATACAAGGGAATTTTATAAGTCAGAGAAAATAAAAGTACCTGTATAATGGACTTTCTTGAAGAAGAGTAACCAATTTGTCTGCAGAAGCTTTAAATTACTTATATAAATATGAGTTTCTTCGAATGCTGGAACGCAGATTCTTAATCATTAAAGTATCTTTTCGCATAATTAAAATTTTTTCTCGAGAATTATCTTTTATATTTAATTGCATGCGTTTCAGTTTTGTTTTGATTGTTTAGCGATGTTATCTATAATCTTCTTGGTATACACAAATCTACCTTATAAATAACCAATAAACCATATTTTTTTACCAAAGTTTCATCCATTCGCCTATTATCTTTTCAAGAGTGGATAAAAATCACATTTTTTTCTTTGTTCGACGAAGCATACGGATTATTCGAAAAATTTTCATTGGCGAGAGTATAAAATAGGCGATTATCCGTCGACTCGGTATTGAGGCGGATTTTCGAATTTCCTCACGAAGTTTTTCAACTACCCCGGTATATAAGCGGATGGAATGTACAGAATAAATAAGAAATGTCACCGAGGGACGGATGAGATTCTCTGATGAGGCAGTACGGCAAAAAGCCCATCTCGTCACGATGGAAAGGTGCAGCCACGAGCAGAAGCACTATACCTCCAACGCATCGACAACGTCTTTAATATGGTTTCAGTGCGCGATATATCAAAACCGCATAATTGATCGATCTTCATACTCGAGCGAGCTGGAACGCGCGGTTGGCAAGGGGTTGGGTTGATGGGGAATGCGCATCGCAGGCCCTGCGCGTCAACCGTTCTTGCCCTACATTCCCTAAAAGAATTAATTCCTTTTGAGATCGCTAGAAGGCAGAGGAGAGGAAGAAAAAAAGTCGTTCTTACGTATACACACAATAGACAAAACCCTACGGCAGGGAATAATGGAAACTCGCGGAGAGGGACGGACAATTCTGTCGATATCGCGCGACGCGTCGGATCAGCATCGGCCGCGAGAAACGGGGTCGCGTTTCTTTGTTTCTGCTGTCAACTGCGCGACGGCCGCCTCGACTCTCATCTACCTAACGAGCTTATCACGCGGCGTTGATTTTTCTTCCGCGAGCGTTTTACATTTGCGTAGTGCATTTAAAAAGACAATAGAACAGAAAAACAGACGAAACGCGTACGGTCGCGGGAGAAGACGTCGATCGCAGGCGCACCTCTGACGAAGAAGCCACGGTAGGAGGGAGAGGATTATTCGACTCTTCCTCCCGGCAACACCTGCGGACGGCAGCCGTTGCACAATCGGAATATCGGAGGGACGCGGCAACGAGACCCGGCGAGCCTTCCTCGGTTTATCCGAGAGGGGAGAGAATAAGTAAGACGACGAGCTCTCTCGGAAGTTTGCGAGTTCGTCTTCAGCCACCCCCTCGGCCACCCCGGCGAGTATCGACTTGAGCCGCTTTCTCTCTTTTACTCGAGTCGTATATACCACGCTCCTAGTCCCCTTCTCCTTTTTCTTCCTTCTTTTCTTTGCAAGTATCGCGTCAAATTTTGACGCCTTCCCGCACGTTTCCCTTACCACGGGCTTTCCCTTGCTATACGAGAATCTGTCGCCTGCTTCGGAGCAGACGCGTAACACGTTTTGCTGAGTTTTGTTTTCAAGCTACTGATGGCGCACGGGGATACTTTTATCCGTGCGCTCAGTAGAGAGCTTCGATGTTTCTCAATTTGTTTAGTCAAATATAGTGGGGAAATCTTCTTTCGCATTAAATTTCTTTTAAATAAATATTATATTTTATATAATAACAATTTTGAGTATCTTCTTAGGGATGACGGAAGTATATTTAAGCTTAAACACCTGTGGAAGGTAATAAGTAAGCTCTTGTTTTGAAAATAGAAAGGATTTACCCGCTGTGATCGCAATCGATTATTAACTGTAAGAATTGCACGTACATTAAAAAAAAAAGGTTTCTCTTAACTCACGGTAAATCAGAGGAACGTAGAAACGTTTTTTAGTGTACGAAACACATTTAAAATTGCTTAAACATTTTTTGTAAAAGAATTTGTTTATACTATAACGATATTTAAAGGATTTATTTATTTTATTTTAAAAACAGAACCCTAAATGCTTGAAAATCCCTGTACGCAAATTTTAAATCGTTGCTTAAATTTTCCATCGGCAAATATCATACTCCCCGAGCGACTGGGTAGAAATTTCAAAATAGAAAATCGAAATTCATTCGAGGTCACATGCCACCGCCTCTTCGCGGTTTTAAGCGAAGACAAGCATTTAAACTTTCCCAATGTAACTTAACAGTGCGAAAGCACGACAAGTTGACTAGCGAAGCGGTGTTAGCCGATAATTGCATTCCAGCTTCTGATTATCGCGGGAGATCGATAAATAGTCGATGGGAGCAGGGATCTTAGGTGGGTCCAACCTCCGGACGAAATTCAGCCCGACGGCGAGAGCGGAAGTTCCGCGCACAATGCGCGGGGACCGAGTCGCGGCGATCCAAGTCAAAGGACTGACCTTCGGTGTTTGAGTTGGCCCGCGAGGCGGCGCCGCCGTGGATCGCGGCCGGTCAAACGTCGATCGGCCCATTCAGCCCTCAAAGGCTCGCCCTCCGGTGGGGGTGGCGTGTGCAAACGCCCGCGCGAAATTTCCGACGGGGACAGCTGAATACGGCGGGCCTCTTTGTGCCTCCCTGCTCCTGCCCCTCCGCCCTTCGCGCTCTCCTCGCCTGAGCTGAACGGATGAATGGCCGGCTCGCGCGCTAAATGCTGACCCCCTCGAGGCTTTGTGTCCTTTCGCCCGGCGTCCCGACGCATTAGTCCTTCAAGAAGCTACCGCACCCCTTGACGCCCGACAATGGGCTTCGCAATCGGGTTGTTTGGGAACGGGCCTTTTATTTGAATGCCCTCAATCGCAGCTTCCACAATCATATTCGCCGATAATAAATTCGGCGTGCGTTGGTACAGTGGTATTGTTATGGTTAACCTGGTGGGTATATTTGTTAAGAAATTCTTGCGATTATATTTACAAATGATACGAGATTATAGAGTATTGTATGGATCACAATTTTAAACATGATGTGGATGAAATTATTTTTCCGAGCTATAACAAGTATATCAATTTTTCTCTAAAAATAGGAGTTTCTTTAGTGATGTAAAATAAATGTTTAGACCGCTAACTGCTAGCTATCTCTAGTATAATGAATAATTTAAACTTCCTATTATCTTTAATAAATAGGTAATTTCTTTCATATTTAATTTCAAGAATAAATAATTTATATTGCTTTCTCTATTTCTTTGAAACATTTTATTTTTAAAGAAAAATTAAGAACAAAGTTTAAGAATAAAGTTATAAAAACGATAAAATTAAGAGAAACTCGACGATTCATTCATATATGCGAACGCAAGTAGATACAGTCCGAGTTGGGTAAGACAACCGCCAGCTTATTTCTCTATCTCCCTCTCCCTCCTTCCCAGCCTTCTTTCCTCCTTAAATGCATAAACAGTCGGTCAAAAATAAATTACAGTCTACCAAAGGACCCCCAAAAACTGCATAATAGATATTCGACGAAACGTCAATAAGGCGAGCGTAAATCTGCCCGAGGCCTTGGGCGAGCGCGCCTTATCCCGTCAAGCGGCCGAGTGACCATTAAAGCGGTTCGGAATCGCAGCAGCGGGACTACGGACTGTAGGACTGTTCGTTATTCCCCGATGTGGACAATGCAGTGGCGCGCACGAAATCATCCTGTTAATATATTCGAGGTTTATCCGTGGATCTCGGGGGAGAAATAAAAGTACACCGGCTCTCATTAGAAACTCGTTGTGCTTTATTAA